>JAMPIV010002624.1:0-74345 GCA_024509875.1 Oreohelix idahoensis | reverse complement strand
CCTGGGGTTGGGTGATGGGCATCCTCTGTATCCTCATTTTTAATATCGCTCTTTCCTTTTTCCTGTGACTTTTCGCCCCAATCGTTCGTTTGCCGACTATATACCAATACTCAATCTTTACTATCTGCCTGTATGCTGTGTTGTTTCGCCTACTGTTTCTTTCGCTCCCGCCAATAAACCTCCCGTCGAACCTCAGCGTTATGACGTAAAAACGGTTGTCAGACTCTACAGAGTCGGTGAGAGTGTTAAAATGGCATTTCTATTTGCATTAGATGTTGCACTTTCAGCTGACAGGCGCGGCTTCTTCGGCTGAGCGCTCAGGAAAAGCGCGATAACTGACACCTCTACGGTGCAGTTTGAGACATTTGTCCGGAAATTTCACCTGACACGACACTCATTGTGGGCCATGGTCAGCGTGTGGTGCGAAAACTGCCCCTGCATTGCAGACAAGTTGTCTACATTTGCATCTGACACTTAGTGCTACGGCCGTTTCTTAGACGGACTTGTCAGAGACGCAGAGAGTCAGTTTTCGACAGCCTCTTGGTGTTAAACGTAAAGTGTTATAGACGGAAAGGGGGATTATTTCGGTTTGGCGAAATAAAAGTTTACCTCTTTGTCTGGTAATAGATATAACCAGAGTTTGAAACTAGATTTTCATTCTCGCGCCTAAATTCGCAGTAGACAGGACGTTTCGTGCAAAGAGAATAAGCTGTATAGTGAAGTCTTAGTTTGTTCTTGGCAAAAGTTTTGCCGAACTTCTAGACTACCAATAAATATAAGCATATAATTCCAAAGTTGTGCGATCGCCTGTAAATTCTGTGTGGAGGTAAAATATTATACATATTATCTAGTATTTCGTGAAGTGTTTAAAGTGTTAAATCGCTTATTTTATTTCACTAGTTAGGTTTGGTGCAGAGCGCTTAATACATAAGTCTGTATTATTTTCTAGTGACGTGTTTCAGTGGAAAGCAGAATAAATTATAATTTCTAGCTTAAACAACAATGTAGCTATAATGAATTTAATTTTACTGCTAAATAATTAGACGAGAGTAATTTTTCTAAACTAACTTATAAATGCTAGATGCCTCATGAGTGTTGACGGAATCCGTAGGTATTCCTAATTCATGATGATTGATTGTTATATATAACTTATTTCACGGGAAGTTTTAAATGATAAGTCAAGCTATACGCTTGAAGTTAAAAAAAATGTAAGTTATATTGAGTACATAATATGTAAAATATTTCATATGTATTTTTCTTTATTCAGTGAATACTGTGGTACCCAAACTTTGCCAGCGTTCTAGTACGTGAACATTATCTGTGAAGAACTTAAGCACTTTCATTACATGAACTGTAACAGTTAAATGAAGTAAAAGGCGTATCGCGCCAGAATTAATTCTTCCAGAATAACACTTAAGTACAGATCAGCCGCTATGGCAAGCAAAATATCAGTTACATCCGACAGAGTTTTTGACTAGTAGTGTGGTGACCAAATATAGTCATATACTGAGATAAGGCACCCGACCTGACATTCCTCATTTTTTAGAAACCTACGCTAGTGACACTGTGCTCCGCTAACTTTCGTGCCTGGACAAATTTTATGTGACTTAAACAGACATCCGAAAATTAAGAACACCCAAGGAATCGTTCCCTGAGACAGATAATTCAGTACGTCTTTTTGGAACTGGGGATTTCTTGGTCAAGACTGCATTTACGGGTCTGTGTGAAGGTCCTAGAAAAAATTATGTTCCCAGAGGCAGCGATCAAAGCTGTAAGTATAAATGTGCGCACGTGGCCACGGCTGAATGAATAGAGTGAACGCAGGTCTAAGTGTTATTTTACCGTTGTATTTTGGCACCTATTTGCTGTCATAACTTTCTTCATGCAAGTTTGTTTTTGCTAACAATATTTTCCCTTAAACTAGATTATAGTATCAGGTCTGGTCATACCTTAAACGGGGAAAACTCTTAGACTCAATCATATGTATCTGGGACTCTTTGTGCTATCATCTTTCTCCTAACGGGACTGTGGGCTATCCATCGAGGGAAGATCATAACTGTGGGTCTACCAGTTCTTGTAGCATTCCTTGATTTGTTTATGACTTTGTGTATATGCTTTTTTGATGTAATTTTACATGTTGTGACGTAAGTTTACAATGATAAATAAACTTAACGATAAATTAATCAGCATGTTGGTCAGCTCGTTCTAAATATCTATATAATCATTTGTTATAGTTTCCCACGTCTGTGTGTCTACCTGTCGTCACTTGAATGTGCGTGCACGTGAGTGGATATATATATATATTTAATGTATATGTGTTAGACTGACTACTCTAAAACTGTCGTAGAAGATAGGTGAGAGAGAGAGAGAAGATTTCTCGATCTCAGAGACAGCCTCTACCACAATTCTACCACCTCACTCGTGGAAATCTATTGCTATTACTACTTCTCACTGCGACTATCACTCATTCTAATCTATTCAGAAGGGACCAACCCAAGTCTTAATTCTCCTATCGAAAATCTACGACAGTCTTCTATGTTACAGATAGACAACAGTTTATGTGGTTAAAGTAAGTCTTCTGTGTTACACATAGACACCACTATCTGTGGTTAAAGTAAGTCTTCTATGTTACAGATAGACAACACTATCAGTGGTTAAAGTAAGTCTTCTTTGTTAAAGATAGACCACACTATCGGTGGCTAAAGTAAGTCTTCTATGTTACAGATAGATCACACTATCGGTGGTTAAAGAAAGTCTTCTATGTTACAGATAGATCACACTATCGGGGGTTAAAGAAAGTCTTCTATGTTACAGATAGATCACACAATCGGTGGTTAAAGAAAGTCTTCTATGTTACAGATAGATCACACTATCCTGGGTTAAAGAATGTCTTCTATGTTACAGATAGATCACACTATCGGTGGTTAAAGAAAGTCTTCTATGTTACAGATAGATCATATATTGGTGGTTAAAGAATGTCTTCTATGTTACAGATAGATCACACTATCGGTGGTTAAAGAAAGTCTTCTTTGTAACAGATAGATAACACTATCCTGGGTTAAAGAAAGTCTTCTATGTTACAGATAGATCACACTATTACACTATTGGTGGTTAAAGAAAGTCTTCTATGTTACAGATAGACAACACTATTGGTGGTTAAAGAAAGTCTTCTATGTTACAGATAGACAACGCTATTAGTGGTTCAAGAAAGTCTTCTATGTTACAGATAGACAACACCATCTGTGGTTAAAGACAGTCTTCTATGTTACAGATAGACAACACAATCGTTGGTTAAAGAAAGTCTTCTATGTTACAGATAGACACCATTATTGGTGGTTAAAGATAGTCTTCTATGTTACTGATAGACAACACTATTGGTGGTTAAAGATAGTCTTCTATATTACAGATAGACAACACCATCTGTGGTTAAAGATATTCTTCTATGTTACAAATAGACAACACTATTGGTGGTTAAAGAAGGTCTTCTATGTTACAGATAGACAACATTATTAGTGGTTAAAGATAGTCTTCTATGTTACAGATAGACAACACTATCGTTGGTTAAAGAAGGTCTTCTATGTTACAGATAGACAACACTATCGTTGGTTAAAGAAAGTCTTCTATGTTACAGAGATACCACACTATCGGTGGTTAAAGATAGTCTTCTATATTAGAGATAGACAACAATATTAGTGGTTAAATAAAGTCTTCTATGTTACAGATAGACCACACTATCTGTGGTTACAGAAAGTCTTCTATTTTACAGATAGACCACACTATCGGTGGTTAAAGAAAGTCTACTTTGTTACAGATAGACTGTCTCGGATTGCCTCCCCTGCTTTGCAGTAGTGGTCCAACAGTGACCAAACCAACTCAAGAGTATCTAATATGAGCCTTTAAAGGTGTCTACCTACGCACAAAGATTACTCTTGGCAGAGTTGTAGATAGAAGGATAATGATGCTTCTATCTCAAGGCATGTTTCCGAAGTCATGAACAATGCTGCATTGGCAGGGCAATTGTTAACTTTATATCCGTCCGGAATTAAGCAATTTTAAGTTTAATATCGTCAAGCCCCAACCCTGATTTACGCAGTGGAATTCTTATTATTAATGTATAGTTCTCTTTAGAGTATATTTAGTAAATTGACTGAGACGAACATGAAGTACATTTAAAATGACTAAATCGAAGTCAAATTTGTTGTGACAAAACCAATTTCGTCCTTTTGTTTCATGTCTTTCTCCTATCAATCAATTAATACCCTTTAGCTCCTCAAGAAGCATAGGCCTTCAACAAACACATGCCAAGTCTTCCTGTCCTGTGCCATCCGCTCAAGTTCTTTCCACGTTTTCCTCATCATTTTCTCCTCTGTTTCAAGTTCTCTTCTCCATGTGTTTTTAGGTCTACCTCTGCCTCTCTTTCCCTGTGGATTCCAGAACAAGGACGGCCTTGTAATGCTATCAACAGGTTTCCTCAATGTGTGTCCTATCTATCGCCAGCGTCTTCTTCTCAACTCTTTTTCCACTGGCACTTGTCTGGTTCTTGTCATCAATTCCACATTGTGTCTTTGTCATACCATTTTAGGCCTTCTATTCTAAAACTAAAGCTATGAACTTTTCTAACGAGACCTTTGATATCATCTTGAACGGGGAAAAACTACAGAAAGTTGAAAGTTTCAATTATTTAGGCAGTAAAATGACTCAGGATGGTGACACAACAAGAGAAATCCATACTAGAATTGCTTTGGCAGCTAGCGCCTTCAATAGATTATCTAACATTTGGAAATTACGATCATTGAATATACATACCAAGCTTCGTCTGTTTAATTCAAATGTTATCTCAGTGTTAACATACGGCTGTGAGAGTTGGAAAATAACAAAATCATTGGAGAACAAGCTGAATACATTCGAGAACAAATGTCTTAGAAAACTCATGAACATCAGTTGGAAAGAATTCAAGACTAATCGACAAATAAGAGAAGACTCTAGGCAGAAATATGTCTCCGACTATATAAGGAAAAGACGATGGTCATATATCGGTCATGTCCTACGAATGCAAAACAACAGAATACCACTACAGGCGCTCACTTGGGTTCCTGAGGGTAAGAGGAAAAAAGGAAGACCAAAAAAAAAAACACTCAGAAGAACAATAATAAGAGAAGGAAGAACGTTGGGATTAAACAATGTGCAAGAGCTAAGAGGAGTGGCGTCACAACGAACAACCTGGAGAGCACTGGTTTCTGCCTTATGCGCCGTGTTTGGCGCTTAAAGAATTTATTATTATTTATTCTACGCAAGCACCCGTTTATAAAAGTCTGTAGCTTTTTGGTTGTTGTGTTTGTTCTCCATGTCACAGAGCCATACAATAGGACTGACTTCACAATTGAGTTGACGATTCTTATTTTCGTGTTGGACTTGATTTCTCTTGTTTTCCATATGTTTACCAATGCAATGAAAGCTCCTTTTGCTTTTTGTATTCTTATTTTGATATCATTGTCTGTCCCTCCAACTTTGTCTAAATTACTTCCAAGATATGTGTACGATTCTACATCTTTTAGTGGTGTTTCTTTAAGTTCAACCTTGTTATCATTTCTTGCATTTATTCTCATAATCTGTGTCTTTTCCTTGTGTATTTTCAGGCCCACTTGTTATGACCTCTCATCGAGAATTTCCATTTTCTCTTGCATCTGATTACGGTTATGGGACAGAAGAGCCAAGTCATCTGCATAATCCAGATCATCAAACTGTTTAGTCAGATTCCACTGTATTCCATTTATGTTGTGTGAAGTCGATGTTTTTATAACCCAATCTATTGCTAGTAAGAAAGGAAATGGAAACAAGAGGCATCCCTGTCTCACTCCCGTTCTAATCCTAAACGGTTCAGTAAGTTGTCCTTCATGAAGAACTCTGCATGTCATGTTTTCATATGTCTTCTTTATTAAGTAAATGATCTTCATGGGAACTCCATAATGCCTCATCTATTTCCAAAGCGATTCTCTGACTACACTGTCAAATGCCTTTTCATAGCCCACGAATCCGATGTATAGCGGTGAATTCCATTCCAGACTTGGTTCAACTATTATTCTCAATGTGGCTATCTGGTCAATACAGGATTTATTTGTCGAAAACCTGCTTGTTCATCTCTCAGTTGCTTGTCTATGGACTCTTTTAATCTCTCAAGGTTGATTCTGTTTAATACTTTTCCTGGCACTGATAGTAACATTATTCCTCTATAATTTGTGCACTCTTGTAAATTTCCCTTCTTAGGCAACTTGACCAGATAACCTTTCTTCCATTCTGCTGGTATTTCCTCTCTCTCCCAGACTTTGCTAAGTAGTTTGTATAATATCTCTGTAGAGGTATCAATATCTGTTTTGATGGCCTCTGCTGGAATGCAATCTGGACCAGCTGCTTTTCCATCTTTCAGAAGCTTTATGGTTATCTTTATTTCTTCTCTACTTGGTCGTTCACGGCTGATTTGTAGCTCCTCTTCTGCTGGCTGAATGTCTGGAGGATTAGTTGGAGATGGTCTATTGAGAAGTTCCTCAAAATGTTCTGTCCATCTCTTCATTTGTTCTTGTATATTGGTTCTTGGCTTTGGAGCTTCTGGTTTTGCTTCTGTTTAAACCTGCTTTCTTGTTTTTCCTGTCTTCTATCTTACTAATGGTTTCTGTTGTTATCCATGCTTTGTGCTGATGTTCTCTTTTTCTCAGTACTTCTTCACATGTCTCGTTCCATATATTTTTTACTTGTTGCCAGTGGTATTCCGTATCTGTTTCATCTTCCAGCTGTTGGAGTACTTGGTATTTGTTGGATACTGTGATTGAAAATTTGTCCCTTATTTCCTGATAATATCCCACATTATACTGTTGTCTATAGCTATATGCTGTTGTAAATTTCTTGAATTTTAATTTTGTTTTAGCCAACAGAAGATGGTAGTCTGATACAATATCTGCTCATGTCCTGAGAACAACACCATTTCTCATGTGATCAATCTCCTTTTCTCTATGCCTTTCCACCGTGTCTCGCAGAGACCGAGAATATTAATCCTGTAATTTGTCATTTCTGCTGCTACCTGTGCAGTTTTCCCTTGTTCACACAGAGTGCAAACATTCCATGTGCCAATCCTGGAGATTTTCCTAGACGAAAAAAGGTTAGTCGGCAACCCAGACTCCTTTCAGCTTTCTCTAGGTTGCTTCATGCGCCTCCTTTTCAGAGGACCTTCTTCTATCTTGGGCAGCTGAGTTGATTTATATTCTTTATTTGACTTGTCTATGTTTGTTGAAGTTTTTGTGGTAAAATGTTTTTTTACGGGATGGGGTAACCAGCCCCATGCCCAACCCTCCTTAGTCGCTTTTTACGACATGCCTGGTATGGTACAGTGTAACTGTTCTTTGCTCACCTTCCGGGCCCCGGTAACACTCGGGTGCTTTCTCCCATAACTACTTCAATTTTCCGTACCACTCTCTTCCTTGTCCTATAATAAGCTACAGTTCTCAGTTATTGATTGCTACTTTCTTAATTCAAATGCCCTTTGGTATTTTACTGTCGCGGCGTAGCGTAACAGCTCACCATGTACTGTTACCATACTCTACTGTCAACATCTTTCTGGACGTTCAGCACGCACATTAAGATAGGTTAGACATGGCAACAGACTGAGATTCAGACTTTTTGGCGACGAGATGTGGCATCCTAATCGCCCAGCATGGTTAACACTGGACGTCAAGAGTATTACATAGCCTCTCATGGACGGCGTAATTGATATGATTCATAGACTATGAGGTGTGAGATAGATCCGGTTAATTAATTATTGGCGCAAGTAAGGAAACTAGATATTTTGTATTGCACCCTACATTTTCTGAACGGGGAATAGTTAAAGATTATGAGAACATGCAATAGACAGCGATAAAGGACAGCCTATTTTTTAGATTAAATCTGCCTCTCTGAACCTACGCAAGCTTATTGGAGAATAGGAATAGTTTTGACATTTTGAGACCTGCCCACCAAACATGTGATGCTTGGGGGAGGGAATAGGATGACCTGTTAAATATCGGAACCCTACGGTTTCTGGCACTCAAGTAAAAACAATATAAAAGCAGGACTGGGAAGATCGGAGATCAAGAGCCAAGTGAAGATAACTATAAACGAGGAATGGAAGACAACATGGAAGAAAAGTAGAAAAGGCAGACACACGTTCAAACTGCTGAAAGAACCTACAAGGACGTGCCAGGTCAGAGAAGAATTAAAGATACCATCGAATAAAAAACTGTGGCGTCTCCGTGCAGCATACTTTATGATAGAGGAACCACACTGCCAAGAATGTCAGGAAGAGAATGACATAGACCACTACCTGATCCACTGTAAAAAGTATGAACAACAAAGGCTTGAATTAAAAACTTACTATAGAAATCACAATATAGACATGACAGGTGATAAGGCTTTAAATATAGATGCCCCAAGAGATGCCCAATCAATACTTAAAAGATGTATACATAAAACAAAGGAAAACATATAAGGTTAGTACTTCAGTAAAGACATTCAACTAAATAGAAATTAAGCAACAAGAACTAACAAATCATTTTAAAAAAAAATACTTACTAACTACTCATAGGACAAGGAAAGACAACGAAGTATTGTTAACTATTGTTCATCAGTGTTAAATACGCTCTTTCTATATATACTGTTGAATGGTGTATAGATATGAAGTTGTATTGTTCCTTGTTCACACTGACATCAACTATTTACAGGACCACAGTGTTAAGAGGTATGGTGGTCTGTGAAGCTCCAATGTTAAGACTTGTTGTTGGCCCCAGCGTTGCTCGTCAGAGTGGTTGTTAGGAATAGGGATATCAACTCGACCTACGCAGTGGTGTGTAGACATAGAGTGAGAGTATAATACGCGAATGATGAAAGAGTTCGAAGAGTTGATAAATGTTCTTTTCTCACTCATGTATGGCTGGAAGTCATCGACGCCAACTGCTGTGTACTTTTTGTTACAGTTTAATTGGACGTACACATTCGACAGCACGGATACAGTGACAAATCACAGGTTGGCATAATACATCATGGTACAATTGATAAATGGTCTTGCAATGATACATGGGCACTCATGTTGACTAATAGCACAATGGAATGTCAGTAGACAAGCACTCAGTATTGCCCATATATATATATCATCTGAGTTTACTGACAAAGCACGTCAGTTTATAAACAATATTCAAGATGGCTTCTAGACCTAACTTCGTCTAGCGAAGATTCCTTTATGTAATGTTCAGCACATATTTTTCATATAATATTGAACCACTAATAATGGGTTCTCATCTGTAGCAGTGATCTCTGGACTCATCAAGCGATAATACGGAACATCCCTTTTCTCTTCTTGAAAGTCACAAAATATTTGGATACAAGATGGCTTCTCTCGTGAGCTGTCACTCACTTTCTGTTTTGATACAAACTAGGCAGCTGTATCAAAGCTGGTCATTCATTTAATGTCCTTATGGCTTTGTAGATTCTATCATTGATACAATTGGCTTCATCATACAATATATAGTGCTGCTAGAAATGAATGTCATCTTCATCTAGTTACATATTCCCTCAGACGTACAAATCGTGCGTCTGCCTATCGAAAACGATGGCTTCGTAAGAGAGTTCATAAGAAGTACTTTTGTTACCTTGGTATCAGAAATATGATTCTGCCATTCCTTGGCAAGATGAATAAACACTGGGGTAAAGCATACACGATAGGTCTAGACGACTATCACTTTCCCCTACAATATATCGATCACTTTTTCCGGCGACAAGCCGATACAGAAAAACATTGACAGCCCCATCATCAGGGCGAAGCCAAATCACAACTCTCTCTAGCAACACATCCGCACTGAACAGCCTTTGACCTTTCTAGCGACAAAGAACATATAGTTCGACTTAGATAAGACAGACTCGTCCTACTAGACAAACAATACACATAAATTCAGGCCATAGATATTCTGAAGCAAGAACAATCTATTTCTACCCAAACAAAGAATAAATCGCAGTAAAACTGGATTCATCCGCGGAGTTCGATCGAAAGTGGCAAAACTCCTTTCAAGGGAAGTAACTCAATAATGACTTTTCCTTAAGCACTAAAAAGTATCTATTTTGTTTACAAAATATTTGCGAACATAACAAGTATACTAATGTATAATATTGTAAGATATCAAAGACTGCACGTAACAGTCTTACCACACCTCCCGGGAAAAAAAAGTGGAACTTTTTTTTTTTTGAAATACATCTAGGAGCAACGTACAATAGGCTCACAACGCATGAATAATGCGCAGATGAAAATATCAGGAATACCTATAACGCCTAATATGAGGCTAAGTCGACTTATGGAGCGACTGGTGAGAATGTGTCTCATAAACTGAGAGAAATTATTTCTCTACAAGTATATTTTTCCAGGAAGGTGTCATCAAAGTATAATACAATTCTGGCAATTACACAATGCCTAAAAAATTCATATCATCATTTCGTATTAGATATCTTAAATTTATGATTTATGAAGAAAAAATCATCAAAGCACAGCGGTGAATAAACATCAATGAACCGCTATGTAGTGATACAATCATTATATTATTAAATTACAAATGTGTATCTATCATGATATAGAAAAGGAACTACTATAGAACTAGACATATCAAGAAGTCTAAGCCCTAATAGTTATGTGGAATCATGTGGGCATCTTGACAGAATGTCTGCCATCACATTATCTGATCCACGAATAGCTCGCACAGAGAAATGAAAAGGTTGAAGAGCAATTGCATATCGAGTAGACCTCGAGCTCTTCAAATTCTTACTCTGTATAGCAGTAAGAGCTTTTTGGTCGGTTTCTACTATGAAATGTGCGCCTAGAAGGAATCTCTGTAGTTTGAGGATCGACCAAACCATAGCTAATAGCTCACGGTCTAAAACCGAATAATTCCTTTCTGCCGCATTAAGTTTTCTGGAAATATATACATTACAGGATGCAGAGTTCCAGAGTACTCTTGCATTAGTGCCGCTCCAATCCCAGTGGATGAAGCGTCACTACGAAGAACGAATGTCTTATCTTTAGTGGGTAGCACTAAAATAGGTGGTGTTGAAAACAATGTTTTAATCTTATCCAGAGAGCATTGGCATTCCTGAGACCAGTGGACCACATTAGGCGAACCTTTCTTTAGAAGTGTTGAGAGAGGTGCCATGATAGAGGATAGATTCTGAATGAATCTGCCATAAAATTGAATAAGACCTAACAGACTTCTCACCTGTTTTTTAGTCTTAGGGATTGAGATGTTAAGTATCTTACTAGTATTATGGTCCTCTGTCTTTAGGAAACCATGACCAACTCGGTGGCCTAGGAAAGAAATTTCGCTAAAACCAATATAGGCTTTAGAGGGTTTCGCTGTCAGGTTGTGCTAACGCAAAGTAGACAGCAATTCATCTAACCCTGAATAGTGATCTTCCCAAGTATCGCTGAAAAGACAGATGTCGTCTAGATATGCAATGACATCTGACCGATAAGATAGGATTCGGCGCATCATGCGTACGAATGTAGCTGGTGCGTTCATAAGACCGAAAGGCATAAAATTCCATTGGAACAAACCTCTAGGTGTTGAAAAAGCCGTGAGAGGTTTGGCGCGTTCAGATAAAGGAACTTGCCAATATCCTTTAGACAAATCAAGTTTAGTGAAAAAATGAGATTTGGAGAGTCGAGTAAGTAGCTCTTCCAGTAAAGGCATAGGTTCGGCATCGAACTTCGTTACTTGATTCAATTTTCGATAGTCAACGCAAAGACGTATGTTATTGTCTTTTTTTACGAACAATAACCATCGGCGAAGAATATGCAGAGGTGGATGGTTCGATTATTTTCAAATCTATCATCTCATCCAACTCTTTCTCGACCTGTGCTTGAAAATGTATAGGTATAGGATAAGGTCTAACCCTAATAGGAGTATGGTCAGTTAGAACAATGTCATGTTCAATGACATGAGTTTGTCCAGGGATGTCAGTGAGTACATCCTGAAATGTTTGCAACATAGTTGAAACTTGTCGCTGTTCTCCTAGAGACAAATCAGGAGAGACAGTAACGTTCTTCCATGATTCACTAGAATGAAGTGGGATCATTGGAAGAGGAAGATTTACATCTGAAAAAACTTGTTTCCTCATCCTGTATCACGGACAGTGATGAGTAATGACCATGTTGTACTGGAGAATTGTCCGTTGCTTGGAAAATGGGTTGCAAATAATCCGGACGTTCATGGAATTCAGTAAGCATATTGATGTGGAAGGTTTTATGCTTCCCATCAATATCGACAATATAGTCGACATCGGAAATTTTCGATATTATATCGTACGGACCTTTCCAAGAAATAAGTAGTCTGTTTTCCCTACAAGGTAGTAATACAAATGCTTTGTCACCAGGACAAAGTTGTCGTAAGCATCTCTTCTTATGGCAAATTGCCTTGCCTTCTGTTTCGCAAATTCAGAAGAAGAAGTTGCTAATTTGCATGCTTCGATAATCTTTTGTCTCAACGCGATGACATATTCGTAGGATGACTTTGTGTCATCGTCAATATTGTCAGATGTTATGAGATCATGAAGCAACGACATAGGGCCACGCGGACGCGCGCCAAAGACGAGTTCAAAGGGAGAAAATCCTGTATGTTCATTGGGGACCTCTCTGTAAGCGAAGAGGGCCGCAGGTAAAACTCTGTCCCAGTCTTGAGGATGATCCTCAGTTATCTTCCCCAGTAAGTTTTTAAGTGTTCTATTAAGGCGTTCGACCATACCATTAGACATTGGATGGTAGATACTACTTAAAGATCTATCTATCTGCAGAGTAGACATTACTTGAGACATGGTATCTGATATTAGTTGGGTGCCATGGTCTGACAATATCTCTCCGGGGAACCCAGACGAGAAAATATAAGCCAAAGAGCATCTGCAATATCAGCAGTAGTAATGCTCTTCAGAGGAATAGCCTCTGGCCAACGTGTGCACATATCAACACACGTCAAGATAAACTGATGTCCTCTGGCAGACTTGATCTTAAATGGACCAATAATGTCTATGGCCATTTTTTGAAACGGCCGAATAGGAATGTCCGCCGCCTGAATGGGTGCAGCATGCCGTGGACCTTTGGATTTAACTTCCTGACATACTTTACAAGATCGAAAATAAATCCGTATGTCCTTGTTTACCAATGGCCAAAAGAAAGCCGCAAGGACTCTTGACTTAGTACGGGAAAAACCCATGTGTCCAGCACACTGAGAGTCGTGAGCGTGCTGCAAATTTTAACTCTCAAATTCTTGGGAACCAGGATTTGAGAATGACTTGACGTAATGGAGTCTTGAACCATACGTACAAGTACGCCATTCTTCTTTGTAATCCACGATTTACGACTTGTGTCTTTATTCGGATCACCTTTCGTTGCAAGAATGAAGAATTTCTTCAGAGTGGGATCATCTTCTTGCTGTTTTATAAACGAGTCACGAGAAATTACCAAGGGATTATCTTGGTTATGCACTTCATTATCTTCAGTAGATGAAGTTTGAGGCATATTAAGAGCCTGAGCTCTAGTGACTACTGCGTTAGCAATCTGCATGTTTTGCCTTTCCCACGCGGAAATTTGTTGCGGAGTGCATTCTTTGACTCCATGAATGCGACCGATGATGAGGTCAGCGATCGGATTCGGAAGAAGACATGCGTGTACATCTCCTGTAAGAAAGGAGTAGCAATCCTAATGATAGCAGTAGAGTATTTCTCTAATGTGCCGCCAAATGTTACACATTTGACTACTTGTCCAGTGGCACGGGAAGGATCTACGAGTGACTGCCTAACACCAATTGTGGTGCATCCAGAATAAAATAGAACGGAGACTGGATTGTTATGTACTAAACCCTTATGTAGGTCAAGAGAACCTCTTCCATCATGCGCGACTGATGCAGGAAGAGCAGGAAGAGGATGGCCACAGCTTAAAGTAGACACTGTGGTTGGCTCAAATAATGTTTTGCATTGGGGGCACTGAGATGCTCTCCCAAAATCAAAAGCGGCACATGCCATATTACTAGCATCATTATTATCTTTACTCTGTTTATAGGCTTCATGGAACTCTTGTTGTGCAGAGTTTGCCTGAAAATGTGGTTAAAGTATTCTGTTTTGAGATCTACCTCTGTTATTATTACTACTGTAGTTATTGTTACTCTAATTGTAACCCCTATGTGAATTTCTCTAGAAATGTTAATTGATGTACCACCCCTTTGATGTTTTAAAAAAACCCTGAATTGTATAAGTTTACTTGTGGTTTTTTTTTATCTCTTTTGTTTTGTAGAACCAATCTAATGTTACTCCTTCTGGTTATTTTTGATCAACCTATTCAGAAGAATTGATTTCTCCCTTCAAATTTTCTGGCATGAAAGTTAGAAGCATAGTTTTTGTTACTTCTCTTATTTTTCATGTAATGATTTGGGTTTAGTCTTTATTTTTGGAAAGTTTGAGTAGAACAATCACGTTTCCTATTTTTTTTTTGGTTACCCTACGATTTTCATCATATTTTGTTAATAATTTTCCTAACTTATTAGTAAAGCCCCTTTTAGTGGTCTGGGCTTGAGCTGTTATTTTTAACCATCTACATGAGTTATTTTCTTGTTGACTCCAAGACGGATAACCCTGATAGTTTCTATAATTACTTCCTCTACGGAAATTCCTATAATTATGACCACCCATGTGTCGAGAGCTATCAGCTCGTCTCCAGTTCTTTGAAGAAGAACCCTGAAATGATTGGTTACCTTGGTTTTGATAACTATTATGGTTACCTTTTTTATCAAATCTGTTTTGGGGTCCCTGAAATCTGTGTGAATAATTGGGATTGTATGGTGTTGCTGAAGCAAGGGATTTCCCTTGAGCAATGAAGTATTCTAATGTAGACATGATGTCTAACAATAATACTAATTACCTGAAACAATAATAATACCACAAGTTCTTAATGACTTGATTAATCAGTACACTATCTCAATCTCAGTGGGTCACAAGCCTTAATAAGGTCTTGTATAATTTCTTGTATACCAGTAATAATAATAAAGTACTGGTTTATACCATAATCCAAGTGCAGTGCACAAGCAATAGTGTCTTATGAAATATACCTATATAACATATGTCAACCAACAGCATATATAAAGTACAAATAAGACTGACAATATGAATACATTTGCAGAAATCAAATAAATCAAATAGGGAAATCAATGAAAATAATCACTGAATCTGCAAAGAATAACAACACAAATGACGTCACAATATATGAATATAAATTGAGAATAGAACTGAAAGATAGAAAAGGGTAGACCAACAAATTACAAACAAATCAAAACAAAACTAAAGAACAGAAAAATGTTACAAAAACAATGATGGGTACAGGTCATCACAGCTAACACAAATAGCAACTAGTTGTTGCAAGCAAATTTCCAATTAAGGAAATTGCACCTACAGAAAACGCCCACAACGGACCCTCTATGACGTGGGATATTCTGTTGTGAGGACACCGCCCAACCTAAACACAACCCGCTGACATATAAACTAATATACTATACAAACAAATAACATGTAAACATAAATATATAAATTATGTGTATGATAGTATGTGTTGCAAAATATGCTCAGTTTTACAGTAATAGCAAAGTTATTCCTATGAAAATAAATAAACTGCCACTTTATTGAATTACAAATTCTGGCCTTAAATATTAAAGTTCAACACAATAGCAGAACATAAGAAGGTCCATCGATGAAATTTACGCACTTATGTTCAACAATACTGTAACAATAGAACAGTTTATGGCCTTCAAAGTATCATCTCTGTACTGTGACACTCTGTAATGTCTAAGCGTAAAAATGTCAACAACGCTGACCTAGATACTGCATTCACTTGATAGGTCACGTGACAAAGTGTTGACAAAGAGCAAACTAATACTGCAAGTGTGTCGTATCAGCCACAGGAAACGGTCTGGTATCGGTAGTCTGTTGACTTCTCAACTTCTGCGAGGTCAAACCCAGAAAGCTGGCTCACCAGTGTTAACTATTGTTCATCAGTGTTAAATACGCTCTTTCTATATATACTGTTGAATGGTGTATAGATATGAAGTTGTATTGTTGCTTGTTCACACTGACATCAACTATTTACAGGACCACAGTGTTAAGAGGTATGGTGGTCTGTGGAAGCTCCAATGTTAAGACTTGTTGTTGGTCCCAGCGTTGCTCGTCAGAGTGGTTGTTATGAATAGGGATATCAACTCGACCTACGCAGTGGTGTGTAGACATAGAGTGAGAGTATAATACGCGAATGATGAAAGAGTTCGAAGAGTTGATAAATGTTCTTTTCTCACTCATGTATGGCTGGAAGTCATCGACGCCAACTGCTGTGTACTTTTTGTTACAGTTTAATTGGACGTACACATTCGACAGCACGGATACAGTGACAAATCACAGGTTGGCATAATACATCATGGTACAATTGATAAATGGTCTTGCAATGATACATGGGCACTCATGTTGACTAATAGCACAATGGAATGTCAGTAGACAAGCATTCAGTATTGCCCATATATATATATATCATCTGAGTTTACTGACAAAGCACGTCAGTTTATAAACAATATTCAAGATGGCTTCTAGACCTAACTTCGTCTAGCGAAGATTCCTCTATGTAAAGTTCAGCACATATTTTTTTTCATATAATATTTGAACCACTAATAAATGGGTTCTCATCTGTAGCAGTGATCTCTGGACTCATCAAGCGATAATACGGGACATCCCTTTTCTCTTCTTGAAAGTCACAAAATATTTGGATACAAGATGGCTTCTCTCGTGAGCTGTCACTCACTTTCTTTTTTGATACAAACTAGGCAGCTGTATCAAAGCTGGTCATTCATTAAATGTCCTTATGGCTTTGTAGATTCTATCATTGATACAATTGGCTTCATCATACAATATATAGTGCTGCTAGAAATGAATGTCATCTTCATTTAGTTACATATTCCCTCAGACGTACAAATCGTGCGTCTGCCTATCGAAAACGATGGCTTCGTAAGAGAGTTCATAAGAAGTACTTTTGTTACCTTGGTATCAGAAATATGATTCTGCCATTCCTTGGCAATAAGAATAAACACTGGGGTAAAGCATACACGATAGGTCTAGACGACTATCACTTTCCCCTACACATATATCGATCACTTTTTCCGGCGACAAGCCGATACATAAAACATGACAGCCCCCATCATCAGGGCGAAGCCAAATCACAACTCTCTAGCCACACATCCGCTGAACAGCCTTTGACCTTTCTAGCGACAAAGAACATATAGTTCGACTTAGATATGTAAAGATATACAGATATAAGACAGACTCGTCCTACCTAGACAAACACTACACATAAATTCAGGCCATAGATATTCTGAAGCAAGAACAATCTATTTCTACCCAAACAAAGAATAAATCGCAGTAAAACTGGATTCATCCGCGGAGTTCGATCGAAAGTGGCGAAACTCCTTTCAAGGGAAGTAACTCAATAATGACTTTTCCTTAAGCACTAAATAGTATCTATTTTGTTTACAAAATATTTGCGAACATAACAAGCATACAAATGTATAATATTGCAAGATATCAAAGACTGCACGTAACAGGTATTAAAAAAACAAAACAACAACAACTCAAAAAGAACAAATACTAATACAAATTAAAACCAAGTGTAAAGGACAATAGTTATCAATAAACAATACAAAAGAGAAAATAAAATGGACAAATACTAATATAAATTAAAATCAGCAACTGCTAAAGACAATAGTTATTTAAATTGAATACAAAATTAGAAAATAAAATGACACTAAATACCCCAATTATAACCAAATTTCAGGTTGAACAGGGTAGACCAAGATGGAACGAGAAGAGGCAATAAAGGTCAGCTGTTAAGTGCCCGCTCTCCACCCATCACCTCTTCAAAACAACAACAGCAACAACAAGTTTGGCATTCAACAAAGAACCAATACTGGGGCCCTGTAAGACAGCCACGATTCACGCTGTGTACTTACTGGAAGGGCAAAATTTAATTAGGATTCAAGTAATTGAACTTAACGACCTAAAGCCTTCCAGAACCAGAGCAGTAGTGATTTGTTGAGAGGGTATGTCAATAATTTTGTTTATTCATAAAACCTGATTTGTATATCTAATATGTATGTATTTATAAATTTATGATCATTATTGAGATGTAGTTGCAGCTGTATTTTCATTTCATTGTAACATTAATTCTTGTTCTCTGATATACGCAAGATTCGCAACGTCTTCTTATTCAGTTGCATAACTACTCACTGTCTTTATATCACTTGTGCTGAACAGCAAGACATATTTCATCCATTATGATCTACATAGATCTTTCTTTGGTCATCTAGCCAATGTTGTACCTCTGCTCCCACTGGAGCCAGGAAGAATATAGATCTACATTTCATTAACTTCCACTTCTATCACTGCTGAGTTCTGCGTTAATAATCTATCAGCTGTTCAATCACTCTGTCTTAAATGTACAATATGAGTGTTTATTAGTGAACTATTATTGATAATTATTTAAATGCATGTATGTCAATTTATTTGTTTGGGGAAAAGAGTTTCTATGTTTTCCATGATTAACCAAGCATGAATGATAGAAGCGGGGACAGTAAAGAAAGCGTAACTTTCGCTCGACCTAAGTACTGATAAGCCCTCACTGGTCAGTGTAAACAAACAACAGCCGCGCGAGGCATGTTAGTAAATATGGAGGTTATATTGTGAGTTGGGGAGGGAAGGAGAACGCGTATACTTTGCGACCCTTGAGTTGCAGCATAGGCCAATTGTTACCTATTTTGTCATGGACGCATAATTTTCTGATGGTCAGAAAATAGAAATGGGAGGGAAGATGGAAGTTCTCCTCAAGCAGGGAACTTACGAAACCTCCAATGTATGTACTTTCCAGTCCTAATGGTGAAGAGAAGGAAGTCCTTATGCAGTACCAACCACATGTGCTGAAGTAAGAGGCTGTAATGAACTGATAGCCGAGGCAACCCATTGAGTCAAAACCTGCCAACATCAACCCAGAAGACCAACAAATCTCCCAAAAAGATGAGTAACAACCAACATCTATTGAGAAGCGAAACATACAACTTCACAAACTTTTTAACCAAGTGATGAAACTTGCCTAAAGTAACACTAAATGTGCAATAATACCAGTGTAACTGTCATTCTGTATAGTGGGATACTTTTGTTTTTTCCTTTTGAAAATTCTATTTTATATTTGAATAACTAAACCAACCGTGTCTGCTTTACTTTGTAACTTGTCAGATGTATGGTTGTCTTCAATGTGGTAATACGTTTAAGATAAATTCTTTATTCTTTTACCTGGGGGCTTGAGCCGTAAAATAATTGAAAATCAGGGAAGAGATAGAAGTGTGACTAGAATACCAATCCTCTGTCTCTATTTAACTAAATCAAGAGAGAGATACAGATTACCTTTCTACTAATTATTCCTTTTCAGTTTCACAATAGTGAACTACCCTGATAGTGAGAAAAGTGTTCTTTGATGTATCTGCAGATATCAGGCATCCTTAATAAAATAGCCCTTGATTCTCTCACAGAATCTGTCGCTTTCACTCTTTCACTATCTCACTGAAATCCTGTCGTCACATATGGCTCTGTTTCTGCCTATGGTGATCCTGTGGTTGTTGTTGCTGTTGTGTCGTGTTGTGTGAGGTGTTGGTCGTACTCTTGGAGTCAGTGAAGGGGTGCGCCTCTCGTTTGGGGTGATTATTGTGTTGGCGCATTTTAGTCTGGTTCACTTCCGACTGTGCGCTCTGGTACAGTACCACCTCATCAAGAGTTTCGGCCCCAAGCTCAGCCAGGAACCGTCTCATGTCTGGGGTGAGCGAGTCCTTAAACTGCTCCACGATAATCATTTCTTGTAATCCCTCGTACGATTCGTCGAAGGCGCTTAGTGATCCCCACTTCTCCAAGTACATAGTCAGACGTGTAGCAAACTGCTTGTACGATTCGTCATTTTGCCTCTTGGCTTCCCGGAATTTGCTCTGAAAAGTTTGTGTATTCAGCTGAAAACGTTGCAGCAGAGCTTTCTTCAACAACTCATAATTGTTGTTATCTTCCGGTGCCATTTTGAGATTAGTGGACCACTACTGCAAAGCAAGGGGAGGCAATCCCGTGGCATTTGTATAATTACAAATGGCAGATTTAATAATCATTTAGGTTTAACAATGTTTTAGAAAATTTTAATAACGATTTAACAGAAAGTTCTCATCACTGTTGTGATGGGATGAAAGGTTATAAAGGAGTTCACGTGGCAGCTTTAACGTTTACCTTATCTGCCAGTGGTAGGTTCTGCTCCCGCTGATGGTTTGGTTCTTGGTTGGCTTATCACGCTAGTCGCTGGTCAAGGTTGTTAGTGCGCAGCACGTTCCAAGAAATGTCAGGGAGTGTCTACGAAGTTGGTCCCTCGTCTTAAAGCTCAGACCCCTGTTCCATTCTTGTTCCAGAGATGGTATTTGTCAACTGGTACCAGCGCCAACAACTATGGTAAAATAGAAACGAAACGCTCTCCTAAGTATTGCGTTTGCCGACACATACTTATGTGTCCCCTTTCTCATATTCTACCATCCTATTTACTCAGAATTTACCCTCGATGAGAATTAACTTTAATCCCAGGAGAGAAAACTTTCTTCACATTTAAATTGAATAGCTTTTATAGTTACTTTACATTTAAATGAAAAGGTTAATAGTACAGTTAGAATATGTTTACATTTACACTAATTGAAAAGTGTTCACAATATAAATTGAATATGTTTTCATTTATGTGTACACGGATTTGAAAAGTTTGAAACTTCCATTAATTTTAACGCGAATGTGTTAACATCGACATTTACACTGGTTTGAAACTGTAAGTATAATAATTAAAATGTACATCATTTCTTTCATTTTTCCCAACCTGCTCCATAGAGAACTTGTGACTACTTATGCGTTTAGTTATCCTCAAGAAACTAGCAATAAAGCAGTCTCCAGCCCATGCAGTGGTGCTTCATGAAATAATCATTCTATACGCTGAGGTTGCCAGCCTCAAATGACTGTGACATCCATTGGCGATTTTCACATATTAATATTCACATGGTAATATATACATTTTATTTCACATGTTAGTAATGAAAATATAGAATGTAAACTGACAACTTACGCCAATCCTGGCTCACAGACCGTTTGGTCAGATGAATGAAGTTAAGGCACTAGCCGATGCCTTTTTACACATGTACTTGGGGTCTTTTTTTTTTTTTTTTTTTTTTTTTTTTTTTTTTTTTTTTTTTTTTTGCGTACGCCCGCTAATACTCGAGGCGAAATCTCAGGTTATTATTTTATGTCTAACCTGACATTGATTTTACGTGAGTATCCCTTTATTTCTTGTACAGAGACAGGTGTCCCTCGCCATTCAGGCAAATACTCGCCGATTTCGGAGGTACCCATTGCAGCTGGGTCGGCTCAGGAGCCGCCATTCCCTGGTCGACGACACTCCTTCAAATGTCCTCGCAAGGTCTCGAGTTAATCCAGTCCAAATCCCGGTCGACGAAAAATCCTCAAATGCCGTCGCCCGGGTTTGATCCTGTATCACCCGGTCGCCAGAGCGGTGTTGTAACCACTACGCTAGCGCGGCTCCCGAGGGGTCGTTAATTTTAACTTTAATTCTCTCTCTGACTTTGTGTTGTTCAGATTCCTCAGTTATTCCGGATTTTTTAAATTTAAAATGATAGAGATTTCCTTGGCTGTTTTGTAAGTCCTGATAAATACTCCAATAAAAAGTTCGGTCTGATAAAATGAAATTCTGAATTCTAGGCTTTACACTGGCAAGATCTGGTTGTGTCATCTTGGCAAGCGATCTTCATAGTAAATTTGAGTGACTTAAGCATCAGGTTATATTCACTGTCCTCCCCTTTATAAGGCTAAGTAAAAGCTCCATTCATTTCAAACATGCTGGGGGGGGGGGGGGGGGGGGAAATTTCAACATATTCCTGACATGGAAAAATTTTGAAAGTAATTCAGAGGTCACCTCTCCCATATATGGCATGAAAATATCCGATCCCTTGTGTCCCAACTCACAAACACTTTTGTAAACTCATACGACAATGTGTTTCAGATGTAACAAATTATTACTATCTAAATTAATCTTGTCATAACAAGTCGGACAGGAAGCAATTATGTCATACGTGTCTGTCCAAAATGTATTGCACAGACGAGTAATCTTGTTATTTCTCGCTTAAGCACACAACTCTACACGGAAACTAAGCAGACCAATAGGGGTTTACCTGCGCTTAATCTCAGCAAAGCTGTGCCGCGCCTAGCGAATGTGAGGTATACAGCAATAAGGAGTGTCAAATGTTTTGACAATATCAAATATCTGCTGCCTAACAGAGAAAGAAAAGAGTGCGACCCGAAAAAAATCGCAATAAAATCAGTGAGAAGAAGTCGCCTCAAAATCCATCTCGTGACAGACAGACCACATTATTTGTGGTTAAAGAAAGTCTTCTATGTTTCAGATAGACCACATTATGTATGGTTAAAGAAAGTCTTCTATGTTTCAGATAGATTACCATATAGTGTGGAGGCTAATTATATCATCATCATTATTTTCCTTTTGTGTTCCTTATGGAGCATGGTGCTACCAACCAGTTGGTTCACTTGCAGGAATTCTGCACTAAGCATTTACTTGCTTACGGAGCGAAGATTTCTTCAGCAAGTTTTTTATATGAAGGGGTTTCTAGAGTCATGCACAACCTCATTTTAGTTGCCTTGTACGACAAACCAGTTTTCTTGTCTTGCTTAATGGGAAAAAAATAATAACCCGTTCAGTAACAGATAGGTTATAATCAGATTATATCATCACTGAGTCATGGTCTGCGAAGGGGAATATTGAAGCAAATAAAAAAGGGAAAATTGAGGGGGAAACGCCGGCAAGAAAACAGAGAGAGAAATACTTAATAGATTATATCTTTCTCGATTATTTGCAGTTCTGAAACATCTAATTAAATATGTGGTGACTATTTTATATTTGTTACAAATATTCTCTGCTTTTCTCAAACGTCACGTTGTCATGGGTTTCCTCCCCTTGCTCTGCAGTAGTGGTCCAAAAGTGGTCAAAACCTAGAGTATCTAATGTCGGTCTTCAAAGGTGTCTACCTTCGTACAAGATTACTCTTCGCAGAGTTGTAGATAGAAGGATAAAGATGCTTCTACCTCGAGGGACTATCCACAAAATATTTCAGAAGTCAAGAACAATGCTGAATGAGTCTGGGAACGTTAACTTTATATCTGACCCGCCTCCTTTGCTGGAGATGGATTATCTTCTAATTAGCTTGTTCAAACTCCCAGCTGATTTAACTCAGTGAAATTCCTCTTATCAGCTCGTTATTATTATTTTTATTGGCTCTTCAGATGTAAATATAACTTACTTACTTACTTGGCCGTTCCCCTTCTACCGTGAAGTGTAGAGGTTTGGAAGAGAGAGCGCCAGACTATTCTATCGGCTGTCTTCCTCCTGGCCTGGTTCCATTCTAATCCTCGGTCCTTCAAAGATTGTCTAATGTTGTCCTCCTAGCGGACTCTGGGTCGGTCTGGATCCCTGCCTCTTTGTTTCCCATGCTTGTCGTGGTAGCCGATCTTCTCCCATTCTGCAGACATGGTCAAACCATCTTAGTTGGGACTGTTCTACTTGGGTCTGCTGGGAGTGGGATTTTAGGCCTTGACGTATCGTCTGGTTGCGGACCATGTCTCTTCTTGTTACTTCAACCACCTTCCTCAGATACCTCATTTCTGAGGTTTGGATCTGGTTTTTGTGGGTTGTAGTCATTGCTCATGACTCGCATCCATATGTCAAGACAGGGACATAGGTGGAGCGGTATACAGCCATCTTCGTTGTGGTGGTTTTTGATGTTATGCAATGTTGTTGTTCTGTATTACTATTGTAATGAATGAGGTCAGCTGTGAAGGTCCCTGATTATAAAAAATTTTGGTTTTAGTTATCAGGGTGCCTTTCTGCTACCACCTTATGACCTCAATCAGACCTATTCTTGACTAGTATGTATGATAGCTACGACTAATGTCTAGGGTTATGCCAGTGTGGTGTGATGATAATCTAACACTAACACACACATATAAACAAATATTAAAGTCTATGATCAAATGAATTAACACCTGGGTTAAATTTTATATGTGGAAATCTTCTATACAATTTATTGGTCCTGAGCCTAGTATTCTTCTGGTCAGGAATTTCAAAATTAAAATAACTCAAGGTATATACAAAATTTCAAAATTTAACCCAAAGGGACAATTTGTCCAAACATATATTGTGGAAATATACTAATAGTGTTTTTTTTAAATATTTATTATTACTGGTTTCTAACACTGGATCGCGCTCTTTGGGATTTCTTAAATCATTCCCAGTTCTTTGCTACACAAATTTCGTTGTTTAATTCCTTAAGAAATATTTTTATTAAGTTTTACAAGGGTCAATAGTAATTGAAGCTGATGAAGCGTCATTGTGCCAGATCATATACTTAGCTGGCATAACTTGAACTGTACGTATTCTTGCTGGAAAAATGATCACTTGATACTGGCCGAAAAGTAACAGGGTGGACTCTGCAGATCCCTGTCACTACTGGAAATGAAAAGACTTCTCAACTGCTTTTCTCAGACATCTGACACCGGACTAGTGCCAGATAAAAAACCCTGTAACAATGAAATAATGCCTCCTTGTTGATATCATACTTAAACTGTTATTTCTACAAGTTATAATACATAATAAAGATCTGGGTCATATCTACTTGACCACCCCAGCTCATCCATTACAAAGTGTACCAGTGTTGTTCCCATGTCTCTCCTCTCAAGGCGGCCCTACATCTGCAATAATATAATTAATTTTTCTTTTCTTCCATACAATAGGATAGGTGAGCTGTGTCCATCTAGCCACCTAAGAAAACATTTTTATTTCACAAAACATGTGCATTTTACAAAACTGGCAATGTGTTAGAGCATAAATCCACCTCTAGGCCCTGCATAAATCAGCTAAGGACCCATACTTACTGTCGTCATGGCAGTATCTATCACTCACATTTTTAAACAAAATATATATATGAATAATTTCTGCCTTACCATAAATTCAATGAATAAACACACGTACGTTGATTAGGAGACTTCAGATGTCCTGCTGGCTGGACTGTGATGCCCTTTTGTTTTACTTTCAATATATATTTAATCTAGTAAGGCAAGTCACACTTCACAGAATTACAACGTCCTATGCTAGGGACTGTCTTATGCAAATGGCGCTTAGCCCATCTAAGTTTTCCTTAATATAAAATGCGTTGGCCAATGAGGTCCAACTACTAAGCTTTTTTAGTTTGAATTTGAAAATATTGGCATGAAAAGCTAAAACCAGACTTGATTTTTGGACATAACAAGTTTTCTCCTCACTCATTCTTAGATTTCCACTGCTAAAATATATTTATTGTTAAGCCATCCCATAATTTCTCTCCCCTTGTCTACCCCTTCTACAACAGACTACATGTACCCGTTACATGCCTTTTTCAAGGACGCATCCAAAAAGTCAACGTTAGTGAAAGTAAAACCGAGCATATGTTTGCCCGTCTGTACTGACCATACAGTCTTTTGTCAATATCTTCTTATTATCTGTCGGATTTTCTATTTGAAAGCATATTATTTATCAGGATAAGATAAGCTCTTAAACTAGCTAACTTTTATGATCCTAAACCTATTAATAACGAATTCCATATATTTTCCATTTAGGTGTTCGTTGTTTTCTAAGTCTCAACTTCTCGAATGTTATAAAAAATAATCGCAGATCTTCCTTTTTTCAGGCAGGAAGTAATTATGCGTGTGTGTATATATATTTCCACTGTGTGTCTTATAGTTAGAAGAAATATTGGACTTGGCGGGGTATTTTTAAATTTTTCAAAGCTCGCGACAACGTTTTCGAACACAGGCTAACGGCATCGTCTCGCACTGTCGTCCTGAGTAGCTAATTCAAGAATCTAACGCTTGGCAAGCCGGCAGCGTGTGTTCGCTCTCTCTCTCTCTCTCTCTCTCTCTCTCACTTTTATGCGTTCGTTTATGCCTCCCCTGTTTTGAATCGTACTATCTTTCGGGGAACAACTAAGCTTGTCTTTTTCAAACTTTTTACCGTTAACCCTTGACGGGCGCGTTATAAAGTCCAATACCACTAGCGCTGCAATAAGGTTTAGTACTACGTTCTTATCTCAATGCGATGACTAGCGCGGGGAAGAAGACGCGTTACAACTATACTATTTCTATTTCTACTCATATTATTTTACTGTTATACTTATAATTAATAATTTTATCGCTGTATCAATGTACTTAACACATTTGTTTTCTTACCAACCTCTCTCTTGCTGAGGAATCCTCAATTTAGGGTCTGAAAAAGTCTCCCAGCTGCTGCTTTTCGAGTGGCCAACCATTCTTTGATGCCTCCCTTTCGTTCTATAATAGCACCGAAGTATTTGTCGTAAATTTGGATAGGTTTTTAAGTTAGATTAGGTCCCTCTGAATAGAACAGGCAAAGTGGTAATTAAGTGAGAATTTAGGTAAGAGAAATAGATTTCACTAGTGAATAGTTTAAGAGTAGAATCTGTCACTGGATTGAGAGATACTCTAGTCCAGCCTATCTTTACGACTGTAATTTTTTTAAACAGACAGTCCTAATCTCCATACATGGAATATATATGTTTAACTATACACACACACAGTTTTGTGACAACAAGACACACAAACGTGAAAAAACTATTGTAAATGGAGTATGGGTATGGGCTGTGCTAACCAACACAAGTAATTAAGTTTTGTTAAGTTTATTATCATATAAACTGCTCACAACATCAACATATATATATATATATATATATATATATATATATATATATATATATATATATATATATATATATATATATATATATATATATATATATATATATATATATATATATATATATATATATATATATATATATAAAATCATAGGTTACAGAATTTGGAAAATAAGTCCATAAGTGCAATCCCCTCTGTTGAGAAAAGATCCCGCAAGAAGTTAAAAAAAATTAAACCCCAAGAGGTCAAAGATTAACACAAGGGTATAGAATAGACGATAAGGTACAGAAGAGAGTTCCTAATTAATCTATCCTGAAAAAAATAACGGTATTAGCGACCAAAAAAAAAGAAGTCGGTACAATGATTATACAAATAAAAAAAATATTCACTCCTCTTTACTAACACTCTGTCAATCTGTGGCCACATTCAATCTCGCTTACCTATTCTTTGATTAACAACATCTTGAACATAATCGTCAGGGTACACATAACAAGCTCCAATGTTGTGCTTCGCCGAAGTTAGCAACAGTTCCTCCACGAATAATAAATCCTCCAAATGGGGAACGCTTACTTTGGTGGTGATTATTGGATATGAAAAATGTCACGTCAGATAGTTCAGGTGGTAATATAATTATCAAGATATAGTGTTCATAGTGGACTGTAGTTAGTACTTCCAATAGTTAAAGGAAATGTCTGGTGGGTAAATCTTTCTGGATAAATACCCATGACAACACAATGGTCAATATTCGGGAACAATGTTATGTATAGATATTTTTGCCACAGCGGGCTGATAAGATTTGATGTAAATATCTGGGTAATTTGTATGTCAAGTTAATTTTTAATTCTCAATGTTTATACGTTTGGACTCTTTCTCTGCATGAAGCAAGAGGACCGCACAGGTCACCATTTAAGACCCGATAATAATTAAGAATTTTACTGGTACTTTTCAGATATAGACCGCTAGCAGCTGGGTTGTGATCAGTACTAGATTTGGAAGAAAAACAAAACATGTAATCACAATAAAATATCCTATCCGGTCACGCGTAAGGTTAAGATCTCTTATCCACTCTGTCATTTAATTAAATTAAAAGCACACAGGTCTTAGCCTATCTTATCACGCTTTGCTCAACTGTTACGGGTTGGGTTTGAAGGTATGTGCCTTTTTTTCCCTTTCCGGTGAACTCTCAGTGCACAATATCAGTGATAATTTAGTTATGACTACTTTACAAATATTGCTTGTCATTACTAGCTATTTGTTTCGCCACATGATATTTCACTAGTCACTTACACAATTATACGTCATGAATTAGAAGTAATATATATTCCGTCAATAGTCAGTCGCCTAGTGTATTTATCAGTCAATTAAACATCTCTTTCTGGGTGATAGCGATTGGTTAATTTTTTCGTTACAGCTGGAAAAATTAGCTATATGTTATTTAATACGCTAGTCAATTAACACACAGAAAAATCCCAGTGAATTAGAATGATAACTTAACACAAGAAATCGCGAAAAATGCTAGTATATTACCGCAAAACAGAAAAATGAGCTTTCTCCACGGAATCTAATAAATCTACTTTTTACAAGGGCTCTAGAATGGCGAGCTAGATATTTCCAAAAATTCCTGAGCGTACTGATAAACTGACTTTGGTAGGACGGAGTATATATACGGAAAACTTATTTTCACTAACTGGTGCAAGAAATCACGCCTTCGCCCATATCAGGGGAAACAACTCGTTCGGCTCTAGATATAAGATTTTCTGCCCCCTGGTGCCGACCAGCAACACAGAATCAGCTAAGCGAACCGACCGCCTTTGATCTCGTCTCTTTTGCTGTAAATGGGATTATTATGTCCCCTGGGACCGCAGACACACGAATGTGGTCAGTAAATCTTATTATCTCCCCCTTTATTTTAGATCAAATGCTTAATTCCCCTGAAAATGTCGGACTTCAAAACGTTAGCGGTCAAACTCCTGCCCGTCCCCTCCCTTTCACTGAAACCAATTTCTATCCGCGCGCTCCTGTCTGTCAACAGTTCTAATTCCCAAATCTGCTAGTGTGTTAATTTATGCTATGCGAATAGTTCTTTCGCTGGTTGTTATCTTAGCCTGTACGAACGTAGGTAAACGCTTGTCAGCGCCTGTAAGTAGAAGACATAGGCGTGGCTTCAAAGGTGGGTCTTCAGTCAGTGAATTGTATGTTTTTTTTTCCGTAGCAAAAGTTATGAACCTAAGATGAGGGAAAGCAAAGGTGGCCAGGTCACTGTTACACTATTTACATGTATATATATGTGACAGTTTTTAAAGTGGTCGACTTGCTCCAGGACCTTTTCTCCCAGCTTAATCTGATGTATTCTTTCTTCTCATGAAATCACCATGGATTTTGTTTTAGAGCTGCTTATGACCATCCCTCTCTTCTCCAGCTCTTCCTTCCAGACTTGCAGGTTGGATTGGAGATGTGCCTCTGATTTAGCAATTAGGGCAACATCATCAGCAAATGCCAGCTCTGAAATACATACCTGTCTCATCTTCCAGTACCTCACTGAATACGTTATTGTTCTCTCCTTACATGCCTTGATGACATCGTCCATGAGGAGTATGAAAAGATAAGGTGACAGGATATCACCTTGTCTTACACTAGTGGTGGTCCTGGACTCTTCTGACTTATGGTTTGTTATCCTCACATAATTTCTGCAAGACTTGTAGAAGCTCTGTATAGCATGAATCAGAGGTGCTGGAATGTTCTTCCTTGCCAAACAGTCCCAAAGTTTGCTCCAGGGGACCCTGTCAAACGCCTTTTCCAGATCTATGAAACAAAGATGGATATCACTCTTATACTCAAGGGCATTTTCACTCAGCTGTCTGAGTGTGAAGATTAGGTCTTGAGTACTTCCTAGTGGTTATCGTTTCTGATGCTTGACCTTGCTCACCATCAAGGAGTTCTGAGAAATATTCTTTCCATCTTTCCATTACTTCCTTAGGGGCAGTAAGCAATTTGCCTTGCTTGTCCTTTATAAATTTGAGAGGGCATTTTTTTCCTTCCTCGTGTTCTTTAGGGTCTTATAGAACAATTTCTGATTTTCTTGCGCATCTTTTTCTAGCTTTTCTCCAAATTCTTCCCATGACTTCATTTTGCTGCTAGCACCTTGTTCTTTGCATCTGTTCTGAGTGTCACATATTCTCTATATTTCTCTATTTGCCCTGCTGTGTTTTTAGCTCCTAAGTATTGTTTCCATGCATTTTCTTCTCTCTTATTTTCTCGTTGACTTCCTCTGTCCGCTAAGGTGTCCTCTTTCAATTGGAGAGGAATCACTCTTCTCTCAGTTCCCAGCAAAATACTAGGCAGGATAATTATACAGAGAATTTCAAAGCAGTAGACCACAAACTGAGGAAAGAACAAGCAGGATTTAGAAAGAACAGGAGATGTGTAGATCATATATTCACTATCAGGAACATTGTAGAGCAGTGCTCAGAATGGCAAAGACAGCTTTACATTAATTTTGTTGATTTTGAAAAGGCTTTTGACAGCATACATAGGGACAGTTTATGGAAAATACTGAGGGCTTATGGAATTCCAAGCTGCTTAGTGTCAATCATAACTCTATGCCAACTTTACGTGTAGTGTTGGGCAGAGCAACCTAACCTTTGAGGTGAAGACAGGAGTACGACAGGGATGCCCCTTATCAACCACTCTATTTTTAACAGTCATAGACTGGGTGATGCGCCAGACAACAGAGGGCAGTCAAAGAGGAATAAGATGGACAACATTTTCTACATTGGAAGATCTGGAATATGCAGATGACATTGCACTACTAGCACATTCACATCAACACATCCAGAAAAAACGGATAGACTCAATAAGTTTAGCCAGCAGGTGGGCTTGAACATCAATTTAAAGAAGTCTGAGGTCATGACGCTCAATGTGAGCAACCCTGAGCCGATATCAGTAAGGAATCAGCAATTGGTACAGACAGATACCTTCACATACCTAGGAAGCATAGTAACACCAGATGGCGGGGCAAGCAAAGACATCAACATCAGAATGAATAAGACAAGAACAGCCTTCTTTAGCCTAAACAACATCTGGAAGTCCTCCCAATACAGCACAAGCACAAAATTAAGATTATATCAGAGCTGTGTGCTTTCTGTGCTTCTCTATGGTGCGGAATGCTGGAGAGTTACAGAGAAGGAAATGTCAAAATTGTCCTCTTTTCACACAACATGCCTAAGAAAAATTCAATTTTCAATTCTGGAGTAAGCTGCCGTGGCACCCACCTTGCAGACACTTTGTGGTACTGTAGCACATCAGAGATGATGTGGTGTGCTGAACCGTGACTGATGTCAAGATGTGTGGCAATATCATCCACAGTCAATCGGAGGTTTCCCTGTACGAGTCGTTAAACGGTTGCTATCGATTCTGGAGTCACTACTCTGTGTGCCTGACCCGGTCATGTCCAGGTCGCAGGTGTATGAATGGTGTACAAAGTTCAAAAACGGCGTGATTTCTGTGACAATCTGTCACAGAAATCACGCCGTTTTTGAACTTTGTACACCATTCATACACCTGCGACCTTGACATGCATGCATCACCGTACTTCAGCTTCATTCGCTGATAAATTTCTATTGGTTTCACCCCTTTGCTGATCAAAAATTGAATAACAGAACGCTGCTGCTGTTTGGTGCATTCCACTAACGGGGCGGCCATCTTTAAAACGTCATTATGACGTCACCGTATGCGTCATCACCGCGATGGCGCGTGCCTGACACTCGAGATATCCAGTACAACAATATTGGCAAGTTACAATATAATGGCATGATTATTCTTATTGTTATAACATATTTCCAGTTTTCACTTGACTCACCCTCGTATATTTATATATGTGTGTGTGTGTGTAAATATATAGATGGCATTATAAGATCTTTGACAGTTGATGAAATCATTTAAATCGATAATGTAGACTATTCAGTTAAATTTTTATGCACCTGATCGCGTGTGTGAGTTGCCACAACATATTAAAACAACATTATCGAATATCAAGGACAATATAAACTGAATGAACTGACATTCGTTGTGTAATGGGGAGGAAAAGGATCCCGTTACACGCCCATTGAGGCCTATTGGGAATATGGTGTTAAGTGAATATTTTCTCAACCATCGGCAAACTAGGGGATCAAACCATGGACCACCGAGCCAGTGCACTAACCACTGCGCTACCGCGTCGACATTCTTTGTATGGTCAATGAATATGTTGGAAACCAGGAATGATACGTATTACACCGTGTACTGAAATGTTTCTGATAGTTTAAAGAAAAATATATCGACAAACGTATCAACAAAGCCTTTATAATCTTGTATGAAACTTAAACACCATGTAAGTGAAGTTCACAGAGTCGATGGAACTGATCTTGTTGTAGTGTTTAGTGTACATTTTTATCACTTGAATTTGTATATGAGCGCAAAATGTACGGTTTTATGACAAAATTACAGAGGAAAATAAAATGTATGCCATCAAAGAAACATAACCTACTTAGTTTTCGCTTTCAAAGTTTACATATAATTATTTCCCTTTTAAAATGCGTCATATGTTTTTACACTTAAGAAAGAAATTACCAATGAAACCATTTCTCTATAGTTTTACAGATTCATTTTCTGTTCATCGTCTTTTTCTTCCTTATTCTTTCTTTTCTTCTTATACTCTTCCATGTTTGTGTTTCTTTCTTGTCTTTTTCTTTTTCTTCTCCTTATTTTCGATGTTTATAGATGATTTATTAACCGGTACGTCATTGTCGAGGCATGTGGAGGTACTGTATAAACATTTATAACACATAAGGAAGGGAAAGCCGAGGCCTGTAAACAGTAAATAAATATTAGACAAACATAAAGGTATGTTTTCAGGCACTCGTAAGACATAAAGAAGTAGAACACTAGACAACAGAAAAACAACAGACGTGAGTGGCTTACCCAGGACTCGAACCCAGGACCTTCCGTGCGACAACCCCGCCTAGCTAGGCAAGCGAATCACACTATCCTCCCTGCCATCTAGGCATCACCAAAAAATGATGCTTTGATGACGGGTCATTAGTGCGACCCGCAACACATAACACTGGAAATTTACCATTGGGCAGTCCAGCCTATTAAAGACGCAATCACTAGTCTTTGTCTTGTGTCGTCTGACCTATACTGTATAATAGGGGAACAACAGAAGTCTGACTTCATCTAACTCGATGGGTTCAGATTTAATGCTCAAGGATATCGGGCAAAATTCAGAGGACGATGAGACGGTGAAGGGAAGTGGTCGCCTGATGTTTATATCATGAGACACGATACTTACAAGCGGCATTTTTGTGCTCTCAGTTTTTGGTACACGTTGCCAGCAGTCGACGCTAGGCGCCTACATCGGACGAGTATTGAAGACCCTTGACTAGTGTTGAAAGCGCATAATGGGGCGAAGCGATCTTGAAAAAGTATATTTGGAGAGATCAGTATGCACCATGATGTGTCTCACCAAAACACAAAAACTATGGTAATTGACTGTAACTAAGCACAGTAGCGAAGCATGACGAGGAGTCCATAGTTGCGTTTTGTGTGGATTGGACAGTGTCGGCTTATGTGGCGTGGTCCACTCATGATGTATAGAACTCTACGTATAAAATGTGTTTAAGAGTCTAGATGTTGACTCAGAAATAATACAAGATTATAATTCAATATGGGACAAACCCATTTCGTCAGGATATGTATAATGAAGTATGTATTGAGAGACATGTCAAGGTTAGTAAAACCTGCATGTAGAGCTATAAACATTTGAAGAATATATTTATTTGCCGACTAAAGAAAGTGTGCACAAAGGCACAAAACTACAATAATATGAACATTGTTGAAAATTATAATATGTCAAGAATGACTGATAAAGAATAAAGAAAACGGACAAAATTGTAAATGTGCTGGAAAAGCACGAACGTATTAGTATTAATTGGAGGAAAAAATAAGTAATCGATATTAAATTTCCAGATGTCAAATTATGTTAGAGAGTGTGTCGCTTATGATAGTTTTGTGGTAAATAAAAATGAAAGTCGTTAAAACCAGAAGTCTTCAAAGAATCTTTCAAAGTTTCGGGTTCTGTATTTTAATAATCAAAAATTAACAGTTTATTCCAGCGGGTTGAGGAATACGAATATAAATATGTATGAGAACGATTACCCAGAAAAGTTCTGGCCAGTTTTTGTGGCAATACATCTACAAATAGAAAAACCCTAGACAACATAGAGACAACAAAGGAATTGTTCTTAACAACTAGGCAACCTGAGTAATTACCCCGGCCTTGTTCCAAAAGACGTGCTTCTGCCAAAACATTCGACTGTTGAAGAGAAGGAACAGTCTAAAACTGTGAGGGGAAACAGCAGTGACAGAACAAGACTCCAGATGACCCCAACACTGCCACTAAAGTACTCCGTACTGGCGCAGATTAAATGACACTCGCATTTTTATAAACCACCAGATCATCCAATGATGATAAAAAGTAACTGTTCGTTTTCTTTATCAAAAAATTTTATTTGTTTTAACCTCGTTAAATAATTAACGCATTATTAAATATGTTTTAGATGTAAAAATAAATCTAGAGTTGATCACTAATCACTACTGAGTGAATTTTGTGTCTGCATCCGTATGACTAGTTTTTTTTTTTTTTTTAAATCCATACATACACACAGCTAATAAAGTAATATTTTGCTGAATCACCTTCAGCTGGGGGCTCATGAAATACGGAGTCAAAATATGCTCTCACAGAAGGAGCGGGGAACAATAAGTTCATAACAGATTAGATGGAACAGTTGTCGTACTTGCCGTTTTACAAATTCCTGTGAGACTTCCTGAAATAGAAGCATTATTCTTCTATTTACATCTCTGACAAGACTAATCTTGAGCGAAGGTGGATACCTTTGAAAACCCTCACCCTTTTACTCGGAGTCTGGCCATTATTGGACCATTTCTGCAGAGCAGGGGAGACAACTCGCGACAATCATGCACATATAGAGGGAAATACAGTGTGTCGGGAGATAAGCACACACAGAGAGAAAGAGGGAGAGAATAAGAGAGAGAGAGACAATCAATGACGTAATTAGGTATTTAAAATTACAGTTTAAACTGCAACATTTAATAGTAAATACTCGTGGAAACAATGTATGAACTAAAAAGAGATTTGTGAGTTATATGTATTTTCAAAATTTCCATAACTTCGAAAACACATTACAGGCTTAAAAAAATTTGTACTGCAGTAAAATTTGTCACGTTTAGCAAACAAAACATAAGTGCAAGGGGCGGTCTGATAGCTCTTAAAATCAATGACCGCTGCACACCTGGCACAGAAACTACTGTATATCATGTATTTCTGCTGGCCATGTCAGTAATCGTTTATAGGTTGCCACTACTGACATTGTCAAGGTCACAATGTGAACAATTAGAAGGCATTCAAAATGCACGAATGCGTATAGTCTTGGGTTGCACGAAACCTACCCGAATTGTGTCGATGAAGAACGTGCTTGAATTTCTGTCGATAAAATCCAGACATGCGAAGGCCCAGACAAAAGCCTAAATGCGTGTAACTACAGATAAAAGGAAACCCCGGCATAGGAACTGATATCAGAGGAGCGAGAGTTAAGAAAGTGTTGTCGTGGATGGTACAGGCAGAGACAACGAATTGGCAGAGGTGACCACATAATAAAAAATCGTCAGGAATCGGGGGAAGGGCAAAGTGCGGCTAAAGGTATGAGAACTGGACAACCTACCAGCAAATCATCATTGCCCTTGTCGGGGAGTGTAGAGATTTGTGTAATGGAAAAGCAGAAGTCAGCGGCTGGGAGACTTTTTCAGGCCATAAATCGTGGATTCCTCAGCAAGAAAGAGGTTGGTAAGAAAACGAAGATGGCTGTATACCGCTCCACCTATGTCCCAGTTTTGACATATGGATGCGAGTCGTGGGCAATGACTACAACCCACAAAAGCCAGATCCAAACCTCAGAAATGAGGTATCTGAGGAAAGTGGTTGAGGTAACAAGAAGAGACATGGTCCGCAACCAGACGATACGTCAAGGCCTGAAATCCCATCCGCTGCAGACCCAAATAGAACAGTCCCAACTAAGATGGTTTGGCCATGTCTGCAGAATGGGAGAAGATCGGCTACCACGACAAGCATGGGAAACAAAGAGCCAGGGATCCAGACCTCCAGGACGACCCAGAGTTCGCTGGGAGGACAACATTAGACAATCTTTGAAGGACCGAGGACTAGAATGGAACCAGGCCAGGAAGAAGACAGCTGATAGAATGGTCTGGCGCTCTCTCTTCCAAACCTCTACACTTCACGGTAGAAGGGGAACGACTAAGTAAGTAAGTAAGTAAGAAAAGCAGAAGTGGCAAATAATCAGCTGGCAAAAGATCATGCTGGGAATGATGATGCAATAGTGTTCACGGATGGGTCTGTTTTCTGTGGTGAGAAATTAGGATGGGGCTTCTCGGCCATAGTGAGGGTGTTACGTGTTTGTTTATATGAGATTGTTCATTTGTAGTGACAGGATGGTTCATGTGGCCAAGTTCACTTCTAGGGGTAGTAGACGTATCAGACAACGAACAAGCCAACATCAATCATAATTATTTGAGCCATAACGGACGAAGTGGACGGTATACATTTTTTATTAAGACTTCAAACGCAACTCCAAATTCAATACAGTTCAGGCCAATATACAATGGCATATAATATGCAGTCGTCGATATAACTCTAGGAAGTCCGTTCATGTCTGGAACGCTGTCCTTTTCATTCTCAATATTTTAAATATATATTCACATTCGACACTGAGAAACTATACTCCCTGTAAATGCAGATAACAAGATACACCTCACAGAAGATTTTGATGTATTAGTGATGGAATAACTCAGGGATATACACTGAAAGTCAGGAGCATAAACATGCGTCCACTCGTCATAAAAAACAAGGTAGAAGACCACCAGCAGACGCGAAGATAATTTATGCTCAGAACTGGCGTCTGCTCATCTTACCGTATCAGTATGACGTCATATCCCTTTACGGCGTAATTCCGTAAACGATATAATAAATAGAGCCTTGTCTAGCTCAATATAAGACTCACAATATATGTGTCGATTTCAATCGTAACAGAGGGGCAGATTCATCACTGAACAGAAAACAGCGCTAAGCATGAGAATGAAGATATAGACAGTTACTGTACCCCAGGTATTGCTATTTGAAACTACATTAACAAAGGCAATTATTGTATCGGACTATCAATTCATTCTTCGAAAAGTCTATAATTGATGTATACGACATGAAAGGAAAACCTACATAGATGCCACACCCCTTCGAGAACTGGTGTGAAACTTGTCCTGGTCATGATGGAGTACGTGGCAAGAAGGGAGCTAACATAATAGTCTTGAGAGCATCCGTAGTGGAGGCACTGGATTTGGATAAAGAAGAGATAATAATGTCAATAAATTATTGCCTGTTAGAGACTGATCGATGAATCAACACGTCTCAGATGCTGGAGTTTAGCATCAAGCGTAAAACTAGCAATATAAGGGAGGGAAACCCGAGGCCTGTAAACAGTAAATTAATATGAAACAAATATAAAGGTATGTTATCAGGCACTCGCAGGAAATAAAGAAGTAGAACACCAGACAACAGAAAAACAACAGACATGAGTGGCGTACCCAGGATTTGAACACTGGACCTTCCGTGCGACAACCCCGCCTAGCCATGAAAGCGAATCACACTATCCGCCCTGCCATCTACGCATCATCAAAAATGATGTTTCAATGGCAGGTCAACAGTGCGAACCACAATACATGACACCAGAAGTCCACCATGGGCAGTTCAGCCTATTAATGACGCAATCACTTCTGTTGTATTTCTATCAAGCAGTATAGGCCGAATCCAACAAGACAAGGACCTTAATACTGTGTCCAGTAAATGATAGTAGACTAGAACAGTAAGAACAGGATAGTGGGTAGGTTTGGTATTGTATAAACATTTATTACATATAAGGGAGGGAAACCCGAGGCCTGTAAACAGTAAATTAATATGAAACAAATATAAAGGTATGTTATCAGGCACTCGCAGGAAATAAAGAAGTAGAACACCAGACAACAGAAAAACAACAGACATGAGTGGCTTACCCAGGATTTGAACACTGGGCCTTCCGTGCGACAACCCCGCCTAGCCATGCAAGCGAATCACACTATCCGCCCTGCCATCTACGCATCATCAAAAATGATGTTTCAATGGCAGGTCAACAGTGCTAACCACAATACATGACACCAGAAGTCCACCATGGGCAGTTCAGCCTATTAATGACGCAATCACTTCTGTTGTATTTCTATCAAGCAGTATAGGCCGAATCCAACAAGACCCTTAGGACCTTAATACTGTGTCCAGTAAATGATAGTGGACTAGAACAGTAAGAACAGGATAGTGGGTAGGTTTGGTATTGTATAAACATTTATTACATATAAGGGAGGGAAACCAGATATAATTATTCTGCCCAGTATTTTGCTAGGAACCGAGAGAAGAGTCACTCCTCTCCAATCATTGCAGTTTGCAAAATCTCCCTTCCTGGGCAATTTGACAATTATTCTCCCGTTTGCGCCTCCCTGCCCTCCAGACCCGTGCAAACAGTGGTTCTAATAGTTGTGCCGCCAGCTCAGGGCCTGTCCCAAATATCTCTGCACTTAAGCTATCATGGCCAGGAGCTTTTCCATTCTTTAACCCTACTTAGATTATATTTACCTCTAAACAGAGCTATACCATTATAAGAGGAATTCACTGAATTAACTCAGCTGGGGGCTTGAACGAGCTAAAAACCATTGCTTAAATCCTTCACAAAAGGCGACGGACAGATAGATATACGTTAACCATTGCTCAGCGCTGTGCCGCATGGCTATTAACCTCTGAATTATCTTGTGGAGACTCCCTTCGGATAGAGGCGCCATTACACTTCTATCTACATCTATGCCAAGAGTAATCTTGTGCGAAGGTAAACGCCTATGACGACCCATTTAGATACTCATGAGTTTTGGCCATTGTTGGACCACTACTGCAACGCAGTGGAGGCAATCTGTGACATACTGTCTTCATGTTTATCTAAATAATTACATTCTAAGATAAGCATTCATTCTTAGAAACGCGAGTAAAGTATAGAATTTACTGTGTAACTGAAATCGCTCTTCTTATAAACTGTCAGTGAGAGGCTGGGTCAGGCGCTACAAGAACAATCAGCAATATTACTCTTTGACATTTATTGAATGAGAATGATCACCTATGGGTTAACCCGGAGTGCGATGATGTCAACTGTGAATAAATATAAGAATAACGAAACTGGAAGTCAAAGCAAACAATAAAAATATGTATTGAGTCTGTTTTACAATTGAACGACACATTCAAAATACAGCACCTTTTAAAGTTTCATCCTCCTGAAGTACTCAGTTATTACTATTTTTTTTTTTTGCCACCGATAACACAGTTGATGCGAACTATTAGAATAATATGGATGAAGAAAATGCTGACTATACAACGCATGTCATTCTACTATACTACAAATATTTGTGGTAGTGATAGTGTGGGTTGTACTAAGATAGGGTGACCTTATCGTTTTTCACAAAAAGAGTACATTTTCTGACTTTCTGAAGTAAAACAAGAGAACACTACGTGACAAAAAATACAACAAAAAGTGGACTCCTCAATATTTTAATACATTACTGTGATGACTAGAGCTAGTTTGATAAAGGTTAATAAAATATAAATACAATTTCCTTCAAATTGAATGTTTTTTAAAACTATTTTAACCAGAAAAATTAACTTTCAACACATTAAAAAGTTTTAATGTGTTTTTCTTTTCCGGACATTGTCTTCTTGAACAATTCACTATTTTCTTTTAAATAATCATGAAATAGGCAGCATGACACTTCTTTGAAATGATGTTGTAGAAGTAAAATTGCATTGGTGTAATCTACATTGAAACTGTCTCTGTATTTTTTCCAGCGACTTCCCATAAATGAAATAAGCTTGTTCACGTTTGCGTTGTGAGGATATTGCAAAGGAATATTGCGCCATCATCGGAAGTTCAGAGTGAAATTCAGTATTTACTGATTGTCTCAACGTTTGTTTCTCATGTTCCAGCAACTAAGTAAATCCTTCGTCATCTGTAGTAAAATCTGCAAGATAATCGCTCATTTCAGTAAGATTTTAGTCCTATGATAATAAATAACCCCGCCCGTATGTGTCTGACTATAATCATCTCACACGCCAGCATCGCGCTGAATTTTGTGCCATGGTAATGCTTAGAAACGATCCCGCCATATAAACCTACTCGCTTTCCTTGTAACGTACAATAAACATTTTTAACATTTTGCCCGATCTGATAGAGACTGCGGCAAGACTTATAATTAACGATCTTCCAGAAATGTGCCGCCAAACTACTGTCTGAATTAACGTAATACTTTAACTTTAACGCCTTTAATTGTAGTGATTCGGATATTTTTTGGTAGTGTAACACGAGACAACAGTAATAATTAACGCCAATTCTAACACCCGCCGCGCAAAACCCCGCTTCGCTTGACACGCTGTGGGATTGGCCCGATGATATATACACACAGACAGTTTAAATTCTCGCCGAGTAATGTATTTCTGACGTCACTCAAACAAGTTAGTTATTTGAAAAAAAAAATGCTAGAGAGAGATGAGGGGAGGAAGATGGCCGACTTTTGTAAAATTTATATTTGACGATTGACAGTGACAAAACTAAAAATCTAAACCATACTGAAACTGACCATAAAAATCATATGGTAGTATAGCTTATAGTTCCCTGAGCAAAAATATGTTTTAAAATATATGGTAGTCCAATATTAGCCAAGTTATTGAGATAATACTATATGTCTAATAACACTAAGACGGACAGACTGTGGTTCCTGCTTGTTTTTTTCGTAACGTTAGTGGGGACGCCAGCTTAGAAATGCATGGTAGTAATTCAAATTCTATTAGTTGGTGTAGGAGTGAAAGGGGAGAGATCGGAAAAATGTAAGTAAAAACGAAACATCTTTTTCTATTGGGCATAACTAACGCAGACGGACCAATCGACTACCAGACACAGAGTTTGTTTGGAATTTTGTTTTTGTTTTTCAAAAACTACATTTGAATTCTGGTAGTCGCAAGTTTTCCATTGGCCAGTACTAATAGATATTAGCAAAAAGCTTTCAATGCTCATCGCCAGTTGACAAAAACTTTTTTTCTATCAAATACGCTGAGATCAGCTGTGTTAATTTGTAAAATAAAGAATTAATTCGCAGTCTGGGCAGGGCAGAGAAAAACTGAGGCCATTCTTTGCAAGTCAGCGTTATTTGTTACATATTTCTGTGAAATTATGAGGTTTTATTTCCTGTTACCAGCCGGTGACAGGAAACCTGATGAGTGAGTGTAACACCAACAAGTCTCCGGTAAAACGTTTATGCTGTCAGCAGATAGCTGGACGAGCTTGTGTGTGTTGATATATCTATATTTTCTGCAACTACATACTGAATTATCCTTCTACAAAGAATCCCAGGTGATGTGTTAGCAACTGGGTATATCTGACACTTCAATTTTAATAAACTTTGGTATTTCCAATCATACCCAGGATGTTATGGGGCGTGATGAAACTACAGCCCCTCCTAACAAATGACAAACACTATTAGATAATAAAGTTGTAATCTGTGAATACACCAACCGGAGAGATAGAGTGACATTATACTTATTGGACAAAGAGTCCACACATTTTAGTTAATCCTTTTTATGTAAACTATCTTTTCCTCATTTTCAAAGACCTGTCCAAAAGAGATGGCGGGACAGGCAGATTAAATTGTAAAAGAAAATATTCAATTTTTAAAGAAAAACCTTAACCACTGTTTTCTTCATTTCCTTATAGTGAGTTAAAGTGTTTTGTGTTTATGTACCATCATTTTCATTTCTCCCCTAGACATTAGATACATCATACACCAGACACTAGAGCCAAAATAGTGACTGTGTGAGATCTAGAGAGGTAGCGTTAGGTTCCCTGCAAATACATCATCATCATCTATTAGAGTCAGGGGCCTACATGTGCTTGACCTCACACGGTTAACACAGACACCGATTTCTTTCCTTTTAGGTATAACATCATAACCTCCCCAGCAAAAATTAAACTTGCTACATCATCTCTGTCATTATCTATTTATTTCTCATTTTCGGAGCACAGAAATCTGTGCCCCAGTCACTGTTTACATTTTCACACTTCGATTCGTGTCAGGTAAAGTCGTCTTTGACAGTCCTTAAGGATTAATTAATTGTAATCGTTTAAGTAACTGCACCAGATTGACTTCAGGCGCGAATTGTTTGTTTACGATTGCGCAACCCTCTTCCGTACAGACCTGTCAATCGGGGTTTGTCGCTTCAGTGGACACAGCCGATTAGGAGTGTCTCATAAATGATGCAATAACTTCCCTCGAAGTTACCTGTGATGATAAATTGCAGATAATATCAATCCGGCGAGACATTTAAAGAGAGAACTTGTAAATGCGATAATAGACGGAAGCTGGCATAACATACATGTGGATTGTAAACAACACATTTATTTGTGCGTTTGTTGTGTAGGAAAGTTTCGTATTAGAAGGGGAAATATACACTCTTGCATGATATTGGCTTGGCATTCGAAATGTAAAAATACAATATTTCTGATTGGAGCCTTGTCATATAGTAGTAATCTGCACGTGGACCGAATGTTGCCTTATAATTCAGCGCCTTGTGAGTTTACCGCAATGTGAAATTAAACTTCTCAAGAAGACAGCCAGACAAGCTAAAGTAAGGAATAGGATCAACATTCCACTTTAAAGGATGGGACAACGTGTTTGAGCATCTAGTGGACTTGTATTCCCGGAAAACTCTAATTTCATTTATACGGAAAGCCCGGAATCCTAGGAACCTGAACAATAAGTCATAGTGGGATTCTATTTGCAAAGTAATGCCCCAGACCACACAGAGGCATCTTAAACAAGTTACCTTAACTATTTCTTTGAGCCAGGTATTCCCAAAAGAGATTTTGGGGTAAGCTGTAAATTTTATAATTCTATATTTTGCATTATTAACATGTGACAATTTCTAGTTGATGTCCAAGTTGTACGAGGCTAGCAACGTCAGCATATAGGACGATGATTTCATGAAACACCACTGCAAGAGCTGGTGACTGCTTTATGCGGGTTTCTCATAGAGAACCAAAAGCAGAGATACTCCCACGTTCCATATGGAGCAGAGAGTGCATGTTGACATAAATGATGCACATACTTATTATATTAAATTTTTTTACCAGTGCATAAGTAAATGTAAACATGTTCAAGATAAATCCAATGGATGTTTTCTGCTCATTGGGATTAATATTAATGCGCAGAGAGGGTAAAGTTATAAGGCAGATCGGATGGTGGAATAAAAAAGGGGGGGGGGGGAAGAAAGACCTGATTTTGTGTCAGGAAACCCAATACTCAGGACAGAATTTGTTTCTCTCTTATTTTATGATACTAATCAGTGGTACTAATTGGTGGTGATATCTTTGGAACAAGTGAGTGGTATAAATGGCCTTGCAGTCAAAGCTAGACAACTACAGCAGACAGGTCTTAACCGACGCTGGACCATCTTCGCAATTACCCACGATGCTACGAGGGACGTGTTGCAGCCACCAGACTTGACCAATGACAAGAGTGAACCAGTCCATAATCTGCAAAGAACAAGTATCGACTGGAGCAGAAACAAACCGACATTTTACTTGCAGTTAAGTATACATTCAAAGCTGCCAAGTGAACACTATACTTTCAAATCAGAAAACACCCTTTTCATATCAGACCATCATCTGTGAAGAAATTTTTAAAGACTGTATCTAAATTCACCCCACCCTTATTTATTTTACTGTTGTTAACGATAACTGACTATTAAATTTTGTTATCTGTAAATATACATATTTATAGTGCATTAATTCATTTTGAGTGAACTGCACTCGTATGTCTCAGTCATTTTAAATACTTATAAGTTATTTAAGTAATATTTTACTGAGTTAAATCAGTTGGGGGCTTCAAGGAGCTAAAATATCCAATAATTATTCATAAAAGGTGTCGGGCAGATACAAAGTTAACAATTGCTCAGTCCAATTCAGCATTGTTCTTGATTTCTGAATTATCTTATGAACACTCCCTCGAGATAGAAGCATCATCATCCTTCTATCTACAGCTCTGCCAGGAGTAATCTTGAGCTAAGTTAGATACCTTTGAAGACCCTCATTAGATACTCAGAATTTTGGCCACTGTTGTACCATCACTGCAGAACAGGGGGAGTAAATCCCGTGACTATTCCCCCCTCCATGTCTGTCTCCAGTTCACTTCTCCAATGTTTTCTTCATCCCTCCCACGTCTTTCTCCAGTTCACTTCTCCGATGTTTTCTTCATCCCTCCCATGTCTTTCTCCAGTTCACATCTCCAATGTTTTCTTCATCCCTCCCATGTCTTTCTCCAGTTCACTTCTCCAATGTTTTCTTCATCCCTCCCATGTCTTTCTCCAGTTCACATCTCCAATGTTTTCTTCATCCCTCCCATGTCTTTCTCCAGTTCACATCTCCAATGTTTTCTTCATCCCTCCCATGTCTTTCTCCAGTTCACTTCTACATTTTGTTTTAAAATGTGGCCTCCCTTTATTTGTCTTACCCCGAGACTTTAGAACAAGAAGTTCTTGTAAAAAGTATCATTAGTTTCTTCTTATTTTTCTCCCGCGTAGTTTCCGAGGGTTTGTGAAGACATAACGAAAGCTAAGACAATCGCATTCTGATACATGTCAAACAAAGCAACTAATATGAGGTTGTACGTGGAGCTAGCAGCCTCATCAAAGAATCACAAAAACTGTCGCTGAAAGAGAATATGACACCATCACCAGAACTGCTAAGCTATGGATCCCAGAAGGACGGCGAAAGAGAAGCAGACCAAAGACAACCTGGCGGAGAACTGTGGAGGCTGAGATGCAAAGAATGAACCACAGTTTGGGCACGGCACGAGTGATAGTCACCGACCGAGCACAATGGGGACCGTTTGTTGCTGCCGTACAAGGCACCACTAGGCCTGATGGCCACTGACTGCTTTGTAAGTCAGGGTCTAATGATCGAATAAGAAGAAGAAAGAGCTTGGTGCAGGTTTCTTGCAAGGACACTAGTTGTAGTGGTGACTTCATGCTCCGTAAGGGCTGAAAATGAAAATTAATATGATTATCTTTGGACAGCTACGCTTTACTGCTGTTGGTTCTCTATCAGGAAGCCTGTAAATAAATAAACAAACAACACACAAAGGTATGTTATCAGGCACTCAGTGAGAAATAAAGAAGTAGAAGACTAGACAACAGAAAAATAACAGAAGTGATAGGCTTACCGGGAATCGAACCAGGACCTTCCGAACGGAACCCACCGCCTAGCCACGGGAGCGAATCGCCACATACCTTTGTGTTTTGTTTGTTTATTTATTTACTGTTTACAGGCCTCAGCTTTCCCCTCCTTATATGTTTATCAGGAAGCCTGTACCAAGCATTCACATATTCTTGTAGCAGTAGTTTCTTCAGAAATGTATGCTGCATGAAGGTGTCGCTAGCCTCAGTTAGTTGTCGTGTGCTTCATGCCTAATGGACCAATAGTACTCTATTAGGATACCACTTATTCAACAAGCTAAAGATAAAAACTACCGATGAGTGTAGCTGTGGCATAGATATAATGACCCTTGGGGGAAGGGAGAGGGAAAAAAAGTGGAAAACAAAGGAACATCTGCTTCAAAGATTCCTAACATATGAGGGGAGAACAGAGAAAGCACATGTGGCCGTCACCCGTACCATTCCTGGCAAAACTCTATGGAGATAGAAAAAGCCTCAAGCTGACCACTGCTATCTTTGAACATATTCAAGCTGACGTCTGAGAGTGTACGAAGAAGAAGAAAGATAAATATAATTATTTAAATAGGTTTCCTTTCATGTGGATAAAAATATTCTTCTTTCTAGCATAAAGACCTGTGTTATTTATTTATAGGAACAGTCACTTACACCACTACAATAGATCTTTGCTGTAACGATTTGTACCTATAAATTGTACGTTATACTTTACTTTCTGAAATTTAAGGTCAAGGCAACTCTTTCGTTTTCTTTGAGATCTTCTGTGTCTGTAATTCGATTATGGTGCCGTCTTTCAAATCTGATTATCGTCTTAGGGATTTTTACTTGGGTTCGTTGTTAATACAGTAGAACATTAGCTAGCGGCACCTGGTATTTAAGTAAAAATATGAAAAGGCAACACCACATTAGACAAGCCAAAAAACATCAAGACAGGTATTTAAGTCAACAAACTGGATCATATAAGATTTTATTTCGGATTCATTTTTGATTCCGTAGCAACGTGAATAGACCAAAGTATAGAAACTGCTGGATTAGACCAAAAAAAAAAAACAGATATTGTATTGCTTGACGAAAGTACAGAGACTTCAAATGTTAGAATAACGTATGAAAACTACAATGTTTAACAAAAATGTAGAAAGTGCATGCAAAGTTTTGATCAAAGTGTACCGGTCAAAACAATGACAGAAAAAGAATTAAAGCCAACACCTTAAGCTTTCAGCATATGCAGCACATTTTTAGACCGAGAAGTGAGAATAGGTAAACAGAGTGTAATTTTGACTAATTACTTAACAATTTTTTTATCACATTTTTTTAAAATGCACGGTTGTGTTTAAGTTGCTTGCCTTGATAGCCTGCGTCCTGAATATGTATTTTAAGACTATCTGGGTTCCTACCTCGCGTGAGCGCTACATAAAGGTGACCAAGTGCGAAGACTCTTTCTCGTACATTAACCCGTAAATGATAAAATGATTTTCCATGTGCACTGTTGCTAGTCCATGAAAAAGCTAAAATCACTGGAAACTGATGACATCTTAGAACGACAGGAAAGCTGGTATCGCTTGACTCTACACTAATGCGTAGAATGAAAACTCGTCTACCTTAATTATGGCTTGTGATGGGTTTTTTTTTATTTAAAAAAAATTTCAGTCCTCTGTCTTTAGTACGAACATAATGTTAAAGTTAAAAATAAATATGAAAACATATTGGGTGGTTACTTTATTAAAAAACTGAATTTTTAAACTTCTCCGCCATTTATTGCCGGGTGTACTCGCGATAATATCTGTGATTTCCGAATAAAATAGATTATTAGCTTCTATGCGAGATGATTATAATGTGTGTTAAAGATAACTTTCACTCAACGAACAGTACAAAAAGCCGTTTCCGCATTTTCCCGAAAAGCTGTTGCACATATTTCTAACTCACGGACCAATGCAATATGTTTCTTCTTCTTCCTCGTTCGTCCTGAAAAGGACGTTGGTTACGTTGTGTCCGTTTACAGCAAAGCTGCGATATTTGCACCTTTCGGCAGACACATCCGACTTCAGCACAGCATTTTTTGGGACCGGGTTTGCCTTCTCACTTCGATCCTTACTCTCTTAGCCAGACTGCAGTGATGCCGCCTGTTTCCAGGACCACCACTTGGAGGTGGAGTAGGGTCTTGGGCAGCTCTGTTTCACTGACACTGACGCAAGCAGTCAAGCTATGGGTCGCTGACTGCATTCATCTCTCTTGCTGCGTCTTCGGTCCCCAATGCAATATGAAAAGATTAATAATCAATCGTGATCTTACTAATGGGTATTTAAGACTGCATTCATTCAAAGCACTGTGCGATGCGCACAGTTGTCGAATTTTCCTGGAAAAGCTGATGTGATTGTTTTTTGTTTTTTACTTTCAGACTGGCGTATGAAGTAAAGTCTTATCTGGACGATCCTACCGAAATAACTGAACTCCCTAATATGCCAGTGTTGAGAAGGACACGATGCTAGTAGGTAAAGATATTTACTTTGCTGGAACCATTCTGGCTCCTAACCACAAAGCTTTACTCTCAGGCTTGACCATAGTAATGCATGGATATAACGGCTCTCTGTAAGATCTTTTCCAAACCCTTGCTGAGTGAATTACTTGTCACGGAGTCAAATAAATTAGCTTTGCTCACTTCTTATCATTACATAATATTTTGTTTAAGTAAACTAAGACTGCATTATTTTTGTATATTAGACTAAATTACCAAAAATATTATGTGATCATTTTTTCATTGACTGCTTCGTTCTTAATGTCATCTACTTTATTTAGGAATGTGGTTGCTGTGACGTGTAATGTAAATATAGACACGGAGATCCGACCACCTTTACTTCCTTAGTTAGTGTTTATGTTTTGCGAAGGCAAAACCACGCAATTCGCTGTCTGTTGACTTACTCTTAAAGCCACGCCTATCCTTTCCTGTCTTCCTTGCGCTAACGAGTTGTTTACCTATTTTTGCAACATGCCAGATAACAGGGGAGCGAACCGGTCTGTTTACCTGAGTTCTCACGCGAGTGGATCTGTCAATCATCAGATAGTGACAGAAAGCACGTGGGGAAACAGACCAGAATTGGTAGCAAAATCAAAGGGCGATAATAATATTTCCTGAACACCTTTGATGTCCGACATTCTCAGGGGACTTAAGTATTTGATCTACGACAGGGGGAGATAATCTGAGAAGGTCCGTTCGCACGGGATTCCTTCTGATGTCGTTTCGGCATCGCGAGTGAGCGAGCCGTAGAATCCTTTATCTCGGAAGTCAAGCTCGTTGATTATCCCTGATGCGTCCAAGGTGTGAATTTTCACATCTTTTAGGGATATTACCCTAAATCTGTATATATACTGCCTTCTCTCCAAGTCAGTTATCAAGTCTCTCAAGAAATTTTGGATAATCTAAACGCGTACGCTAGAACCTATTTGAAATAGTGCGTTAATAGCCTTCGTGGGGATTATTCTGTTTTTCTGGTAATAATATAAGTTGTGCTTAAGTGTTACAGTTTTACCATTTTATTCACTGCGATTCCCTAGCGTTAAGACTAGAGAAATAGCAAACGCGTAGTTATTTTCTTACCAGTGGTTCAGTAATGTAAAAGCCATCAACTATTCTTTCTTTACCAGAAGATACGGTTTAGGTGACTAAATAATGCTATGAGTGACAGAGTAGAATGCGCATTATTTTTTCATTGTTTGTAATTATATAGTGACAAGCATTTAATATCATGTGTAAAAAACGATAGACACAGACAATCAATTAGCTAGTAATGACAGGCGATATTTGTTAAGGACGCGTAGTCATAATTAAAATTATAACTGACTTTGTGCGCTGGTTGTTTTACCGGGTCGGAGGGGGAAAGGCGGCATGCTTTTACCAAACCCGTACTCGGTAAGCGACGCGCGATAGTATAGGCCAGGGGTCGGCAAACTTTTAGTAGTGTCGTGCCGAAGTAATGTTGCAAAGTCACTCAGCGTGCCAACCTAAGTCCATCATATTTTTATATACAACAATTATTGAAACAATTTAAAAATGATCTTGTATTAACATGTTTCCGATACATTAAATAACTATTCTATTCTTTGTAGATTATTCAATATTTTAATATAAATAGGAACAAATATCAATACAAATATTACGTTTTACAAAATTTAAGTTCTGAACACATTAGTTTGAAATTTTATAATAAAATTGCCATATGTATATTTTGTTAAGACAGAAAGTCCAATAGTTTGAAGAACAAAACATTTAAATAAACCAAACATAAAACACGTTATTAAAATTTTAATATGAGTAATCATTGAGTATTATTGATCTGAGTCATTAATCAATTAATGGGACCCGTGTCCTTGCTTCTCCTTGGTTAATTGTTGAATATCAGGTGTGTATTTTGTCAATTTCAGCTTCACACAGGCTTCTGAATGCACAGGTGTTAGGCGACTTCTCTGTGGGCTTAAAACAGCTTTCATGTGTGAGAAAATGTGTTCACATGTATAAGTTGACCCAAAAGCCGAAAGTAGAGCAAATGCAACTTTCTTCAAACAGGTGAACGCTTCAGGCAGGGATGTCCAGCAGTTGACGATGGCAGCTGACTTTTCCAAGCAGCTTCCTTCAAGAGTTTTTCGCAATTCAACAAATTTTAACGTCCATAACTCTGATGCCTTGAATTCGATGTGTTGCATTTCAAAATTGTCAACATCCATCCACTCGAAAAGAGATAGGTCAAATGGGATGTTAGTATGATCAATTAAGTCGGGCTTAATGAGGTAAGAAAACATGGGCCCGCGAATTTTGAAGTCTTGACCTCGTTTAGCAAACTCTCCTTTGAGCGCTTCAACGTACTTCTGAAGCTCATCTCTGTTGACAGTAAATCGATTTGAATGAGTCTTTACGTTTGGAAAGTATTTGTATGTGTTAGTGGTAATATCTCTGCAAAATATGTCTAATTTTGACGTAAATCCTTTCCAGTGCTCAAAAAGATCAAGTATTGTTTGACCCTGCCCTTGTAAACGCAAGTTTAATTCATTCAGATTTGTAGTTATGTCAGCCAGAAACATCAGCTTGCACAGCCAGTCCTCTTCATTCAATTCCTGGAAATGTTGTTCCTTTTCATCAAGAAACACCTTGATTGCTTCTAGTCATGATACAAATCTGTTCAAAACATTACCTCGACTAAGCCATCGAACATTGCTGTACAGCGGGAGGTCCTTATATTCGCTCTCCATTTCTTGTAGAAGAGACTTGAATTGCCTGTGGGTCAATGAAGAGCGAGAAACTATGAAGTTAACTATCTTGACAACAGTTTCCATTACAGAGTTCAAGGATAGTGACGAAATCTTCGCACACAAACTCTCCTGGTGTATAATGCAATGGAAGCTCAATACTTGACGTCCAATACGATCCTCAAGAAGTTTAACACATCCTTTGTTCTTACCGACAAATGCAGGGGCGGCATCAGTAGTAACACAGAATATTTTATTCATGTTAATGTTCTGATTTTCGAAATAGCTTACAAATGCAGTTATAATGTCCTCTCCCTTGGCTGTACCATCAAAAGGTATCAAGCAGCACAGTTCTTCATAAATACGGTCGTTGCCACAATATCGCACAACTATAGCTAGACGCGCCACGTCATTCACATCGACACTTTCGTCAAGAGCGACACTAAATACAACAGCTTGTTGTAACACGGTTGTTTGTTTTGCCGTTAAATTTTCAGCCATATCAGTTATGCGCCTCTCGATTGATCTCGCAGAAGCCGGTATTTCTCGAATCCGAGACAGTATTGTTTCTTTATTTGGTAAATCCCTAAACAAAATTTCAGCACTGCTCAAAAAAGTTTCCTTGATGTATTCTCCATCTGTGAAAGGTTTGCCCTTCGAAGCCACACACTGTGCAATTTTGTAACTACATTCGGTAGCTTTATTTTTGGTTCCAATTACTTGACTTAAAATACTACTTTGTTTTTTTGTAGTCAGAAACAGCCATTTTTATGGCTTCACTTTTCTCCTCAGAGTTTTTAAACATGGACTGATGTTTGGTTTGATAGTATCTTTGTACACTTGACGTACGGCACAAGACAATTTCATAACATAAAGCACAAACAGCACGATCCTTTTTTTGTATGAATCCATATTCGTTTGTCCAAACGTCTTGAAACGAGCGTATATCAAGTTTTTGTCTTTTTTGATTCATTTTAACCGCACCGCATTACTTAATAACAACACTACTTTTGTGCTGCGGTCAACGGACTGTACGGGCATGAGTATGCGACAGCCGAGAGAACTGTAGAGGTGGTGGTGGTCGGGAGAGAGGGGCAGGATAGGACGGAAATATAACTTCGTCGAGGTTAGTCGTTGTTGCTCCAAACTCACACTAGGAGTCAAAAACTGCGAGCGAAAACGAAATAAATACGCTCGTCCAGGCGCTAGCCAGACACTATTGCGTAATTATGATATTACGTCAAAATTCGCTTGGGATTCTTTTCAAGAATCTCATCCTGCAAACTACGGTAGCAGGTAGACGCCAGACTAGTGGGCGCCGCAAAGTATAACCACTCCCCTTGAAATTCGTTGAAGAATGTTTGTTCTCGGAAACGGTCCGTAAAAACAAAGACTTACGTGCAGTATAGTATGATCAGGCCTTTAGTTTGCATCAGATCGCATATTCTTACCTCCAATGTCTATGCAAACTTCTGTTTTTTAACTATTGTTTAATTTTTTACTGGATAGCATTTTAGTGGGACTTGTTCTTTTCTTTACTGTCTATTCTACACCCTAGTGTTAATCTTTGACCTGTTGGGTTATTAACTTCCTTTGGGATCCTTCTTTTCTCAACAAGGGGGAATGTACTTATTGGGTTATTTTCCAATGTCTGTAAACATGATTATATTGATATATATATATATATATATATATATATATATATATATATATATATATATATATATATATATATATTTATATATATATATATATGTTTGATGTTGTAAAGTTTAAGTGATAATAAACTAAACAAAACTTTATATATATATATATATATATATATATATATATATATATATATATATATATATATATATATATATATATATATATATATATATATATGTTTGATGTTGTACAGTTTAAGTGATAATAAACTAAATAAAACTTAACTTAGAGTGTTGGTCAGACCCATACCCAATTATCCATAGTTTTTCACGTTTGTGCGTATTGTTGTCACATCATTGTGTGTGCGTGGGCGTGTGTAGTGTAACTTATATTTCATATAGGGAGAGAAAGGTCGTCTGATATTAAAATATAGTCGTATAGATAGGCTGGACTAGAGAAACTACTCACTCCAGAGACTGATCTTCCTCTTGCACTATTCCCTCGTGAAAATCTATTTCTTACACCTTTATTCTCACATATTTTACCACTATCACCTCTGCTCAGACAGGACCATAAATATCTTCTGACATATTTTTAAAAATTTACGACAGTTGCTTACTAACAGTTACTAACAATAAACACTGAAGAAGTGTAGCAAAGACACTTAGAATTGTTAAGACGATTCGCTGAGGAAATCTGGTGACAGTAATACAATACAGTGCTGGGTCTGGAATCCCTAGGGTAGAGGGATACCTACAAACGCATGGATAAGTTAATTGAAGGCTGGTTTAAAGGAATAAAGGAGACATAGAAAAAACTTGAAAGGATGGCACATGGCAGGAGAATTTTGTGTGAACTCCATATGGTTAAAGGGCAAAGGTGATAATGAAGTCATTCTGTGCAAGATCAATGTTCACCGCGATTCTTCTTCTTCGTCTTCTTCCTCAAATGTTTTGACGATTGGCAAGGGCGGTTATGTCTCTCCCGAAGTTTCTGTCTCTAGTTATCATTATAATGTATATTGTTGCTCTTTATGGATCATGGAACCATCACTACAGCTGGTCGCCTTGCAAAAGTCTGCACTAATGCATTCATACTGATATTCTGCTGCGCTGGTTTATGTCGCAATTGGTTTTAGAAGATGTGTTTGTCAGTCTGGTGTACAGCCTTATTAAGTCGTCACTTGTCAAAATGCACAGATTCATTTTAAAATCATTGATGTTTATTCTGGAGATGTCTGTTTCTGAAGGACACAAGTGTCTTCTGTCTTCTTGCTGTTTCGGCTTAGGTTGTCGGTAAAATAGCTAGTCTTCGTGATATCTTTTTTTTCATTTTTTTTTACCACTGTCACAGGGTTATCCCGAAGGGTAACCAAAGAGAGTTATCGGTGTGGTGCCGGCCTTGTCAATGGCTCAGATTTGCCTGGCAACCGGTTGGAAATAGGCAGCAGGAGTGAAGAAGGCGAATATAAGACTCTGGGATAAATTCCCCGCAGACAGTCCCAGTGATTCTATATCTCGTGACACTATAACTCCTACCACTCTATCCCCCTCTCTATATTATAATGCTAACGAGCCCCCACTCCCCTATTACACTGAGTGAACAGAAGAGGAAGAAAGGAAGAACAGTATGTCTCTTTCGCACACTTTCTTTCCTTCTCTATATATGTAATAACGTGTGTTGGTAAATACAACTACAACATTTATTAACTTATTGAAATATAACAACATTCAAGTACACTAATACAAATGCAACTAGGAATGACATTAACAATCCCTGTGAAGAAAGATATTAGTTAATGCAAAATACACAAATGAATCTAAAGTCTACACTATGTGATGATGATGAATTTAAGTAACTCCTAAATTGATGCGTGATGCCATATGATGATGGATGGTATCCGCATGTCTGGTTTTGTGTAGTGTGTAGATGTGTTCAGTCAAAACAATGTTCATACAACAATAACAGGGCAATCCACATAGGACGTCAGTAAACTCACGACGTATAAAGTCAATGAGTCTTGAAACAGCCGTTGACGTTTTTTCTTCATTATTTATTGTGGACGCCACAGTGACAAAATGGTTACGCAAATGTGTAGGCACATCAAACAGTCATTATCACAGCAACATTCAATACAGCAATAGACGGTAGACAGCATTACAATGATGAGTCAGATGCATGTTATATTTCATAGTGCTGTAAATGTAGTCAGGTGAAAAACTCCATCCTTTTCTATAACAGCCAGGAGATAACCAGATGTATGAGATCAGTTCACCCTCCTTAGTCTGACTTCAGCAAGACAGACACGTCTGCCGAAGTATAAATAATGTCCTCAAAAATATCCTCTAGATAATAAAGGTTTTCCAAACCTAGTTCATTTAACAAAGTAGCAAGTAATGGTCCTTGGTACATGCATCAACCGATGCAGTACAATGCAGCGACATGTGAGCTGGGAAAAAACATCTCGTGACGACGACTTTCGCAGACAGGCTATGAATCGAAATCGTTCACGACCCAAAATCGATAGAGTTAATGAAAAAAGTCAATTTACCTTGCTTTCATGAAATACACAGAAATATCACGCCTCCCGACATGTGGGAAACACTAGAGGTATTATCTCGAATAAACGAAATATCCATTAAGAGGACTACACATCCCTGACAGAACAAAAAATAGCGGAGATCCCCTCTTCAACGAGGCATCTCTTTCGCCATTCCAAATCGCTCACTCCACTAGTCGTGGGCGGAAACCGATCGACCAAGAAGCAAGACAAGTCATGCGCAGTCCAGCGCAAAATGACCACAGCTCAAACTTAACTGCATTCGATACCAACGCGAGAAGACAAATGCTTACCGAGAAAAGTGACTATAAATTTCAAGCAGTTGTTGCCCTTGCGTTATAAAATAGATATTGTAAAAAACGATGTTGCGAGAATTTATCACGCAACATATCACCACCTCCTCCCGATAAAAAAAAAAATGTGGAACATATTTTTTTTTAATATCAAAGAGCATGCGATAAGCGGCTCAAAACGCACGAATTATGCGCTGATAATTAATTAAATTGCCAATCAATAGGCTAATTATAGAGTGTCTGGTGAGGATATACCTCAACAGAAAAATAAATATGTCTCAAAAAATATTCACATCGGGGAGGTGTCACCAACACACATCACGTTAGCATGTAAACACAATATACGTATGCAAGTTACTATAATCATCATTAAACAGCATACTCTAATATTGTCTTTAAAAATGGATGTACAAATCTGATAGGAAAATTTAAATAGTACATTCTTTGACATGTAATGACATAAGTACATAGTAAAGTTAAACTACATGACGATCCAGGACATATGCTCTGGTATTCCGAGGGTAAGTACACAATCTAGAACTCGTCATGCTTGAAACTAGTAAGGTAAGTCCTCAGCTCAACAATGACATTCTGAGAAAGTACAAGCAATATAATGCTAATTAATAACTAATATGCTTCATAAGGTACAATACATTATTAATAATTGTGGCTGTTTAGTAAACTAACGGCCCTTATATTAACTACTCAGTCCTCCTCTATCATCTTAAAAAACGAACAGAAGAAGATGACAACAAAGCACGATAGTGTGTACATATAAAGTAAGTACAGATGTGCTAATCTATTGTAGAAATATAGGTGTGTTATGACTCTGTAATATATGGAAATATAGGACAGAAGTATTAGTTGGAGTCATGTGGGCATCTAGACAAAATGTCAGCCATCACATTATCCGCACCACGGATAGCTCGTACCGTGAAGTGAAAAGGTTGAAGAGCTATAGCATATCGAGTGGATCTCGAACTCTTCAAATTCTTAGTCTGAATAGCTGTAAGAGCTTTCTGATCAGTCTCTAGAATGAAATGTGCGCCCAGGAGGAATCTTTGTAGTTTTAGAATTGACCAAACCATCGCTAACAACTCACGGTCTAAAACCGAGTAGTTCCTCTCTGCCGCATTTAGTTTTCTAGAAATGTACATAACAGGATGCAGAGTATTTGCATATTCTTGCATCAGTGCTGCTCCAATCCCAGTGGATGAAGCATCACTCCGAAGAACAAAAGTCCTATCAAGAGTAGGTAATCTTAAGATGGGAGGAGAAGAAAATATATTCTTGATTTGGTCTAGTGAAGATTGGCATTCTTCAGACCAACGGACCAGATTAGGCGAACCTTTCTTCAACAATGTTGATAGAGGCCAAAACCAACAAAAGCTTTAGAAGGTTTTGGTGAAATTATTCTCACGTAGAGTGGACAGTAAGTCATATAACCCTAAATAGTGATCTTCCCAGGTATCACTGAAGAGACAGATGTCATCTAAGTATGCGATGACATCCGAACGATGTGACAGAATTCGACGCATCATGCGAACGAAAGTGGCAGGGGCGTTCATGAGACCAAAAGGCATAACATTCCATTGAAATAGACCCCTAGGTGTAGAAAAAGCAGTAAGAGGTTTGGCATGCTCTGCTAAAGGCACTTGCCAATAACCTTTAGACAAGTCAAGTTTAGTGAAGAATCTAGAATTAGAAAGTCTAATCAGTAGATCTTCTAACAAAGGCATCGGTTCAGCGTCGAACTTTGTGACCTGATTCAATTTGCGATAATCAACGCAAATTCGTATGTTCTTATCCTTCTTCCGGACAATAACCATGGAAGAAGAATATGGTGAAGTCGATGGTTCAATTATATTTAATTGAATCATTTCATCCAATTCCTTTTCCACTTGCGACTGAAAGTGTATAGGAATAGGATACGGCCTAACCCTAATTGGATTATTGTCGGTAAGAATTATGTCATGTTCTATGACATCTGTGTGTCCAGGAATGTCAGTGAGAACATCCTGAAATGTTTGTAACATCGACGAGACTTGTCGATTTTCGTCACCAGAAAGATTAGGAGAAACAGAAACGTTTTTCCAAGATTCCGTGGAATGTAATGGAACCACTGGAAGGGGAAGGTTGACATCAGAGAAGGTAGCTTCCTCATCCTGAATGACAGACAGGGATGAATAATGACCGTGAGGTGCAGGAGCATCATCCGTTGCCTGGAAAATAGGCAGCAAATAGTCCGGACGTTCGTGAAATTCCGAAAGCATGTTTATGTGGAAAGTTTTATGCTTTCCATCAATATCGACCACATAGTCAACATCGGAAATCCGAGAGACTATTGCATACGGACCTTTCCATGCAATAAGAAGTCTATTTTCCCTACTGGGGAGTAGGACGAATGCTTTGTCACCTGGACAAAGTTGTCGTAGACATCTATTCTTGTTAGCAAACTGTCTTGCCTTCTCTTTAGCAATTTCTGATGAAGCAGTTGCTAGCTTACATGCCTCAATGATCTTTTGTCTAAGAGCAATGACATACTCATATGAGGATTGAGTTTCATCGCTAATATCATCGGCAGTGATGAGATCGTGTAATAAAGACATAGGGCCGCGTGGACGCGCGCCAAAAGACAAGTTCGAAGGGAGAAAATCCTGTGTGTTCATTAGGGACTTCTCTATACGCAAAGAGAGCCGCGGGTAAAACCCTGTCCCAATCTTGAGGATGATCTTCAGTTATCTTACCAAGCAAAGTCTTGAGCGTTCTATTCAGACGCTCAACTAACCCATTAGACATAGGATGGTAGATACTACTGAGAGATCGTTCAATATGTAAGGTAGACATTACCTGTGACATAGTGTCAGATATGAGTTGAGTGCCATGGTCTGACAATATTTCTCTGGGGAACCCCAAGCGAGAAAATATCAACCAAAGAGCATCTGCGATATCTGTAGTAGATATGCTCTTAAGAGGAATAGCCTCTGGCCAACGTGTGCACATATCGACACATGTAAGGATAAACTGATGTCCTCTGGCCGACTTGACCTTAAAAGGGCCAATAATATCTATGGCCATTTTCTGAAACGGCCGAATAGGAATGTCAGCAGCCTGGATAGGCGCAGCATGTCGTGGTCCTCTAGATTTGACCTCCTGACATACCTTGCATGATCGGCAGTAAATACGAATGTCCTTATTGACAAAAGGCCAAAAGAAAGCCGCAAGGACTCTCGACTTCGTACGGGCAAACCCCATATGTCCAGCACATTGCGAGTCATGAGCATGTTGCAATATTTGCACTCTCATGCTCTTGGGAACAAGAATTTGCGAATGTGCCGACGTAGTCGAATCTTGTACCATACGTACAAGTACGCCGTTTCTCACTGCAATCCAAGATTTTCTATTTGTATCCTGATTCGGATCACCTTTCTTCGCAAGAACGAAGAATTTTTTTAAAGAAGGATCTTCTTCTTGCAATTTTATGAAAGAGTCACGAGTGATTACTAAGTGACTATCTTGGCTATCAACTTCATTATCACTATTCAGTGAAGTTTCGGGTGTTTGTAGAGCTTGTGCTCTTGTAACTACTGCATTTGTAGCTTGCATGTTATTATCTTCCCAAGCAGCAATCTGCTGTGGGGTACACTCCCTAACTCCGTGAATACGACCAATAATAAGGTCCGCAATAGGATTAGGTAAGAGACAAGCATGCACATCTCCAGTAAAGAAAGGAGTGGCAATGCGAATTACAGCAGTAGGATATTTTTCTAGAGTGCCGCCAAATGTGACACATTTAATAACCCTTCCTGTAGCACAAGATGGATCTACAAGCGATTGTCTAACACCAATAGTGGTGCATCCGGAATCGAAAAGTAGTGAGACCGGAGTATCATTAACAAGACCCTTATGTAGAATTAAAGAACCCCTCCCGTCATGCGCAACAGCAGCAGGAAGAGCGGGAAGTGGGTGACCACAACTCAAAGTAGTTATGGTACCCGGTTCGAATAAAGTACTGCATTGGGGGCATTTGTTTGCTCTCTCAAAGTCAAAAGCAGAACCAGTGACAGCGTCAAAGTTTTTACTATCAACAACATGATTACAGGCTCCCTCAGTTTCCTGTTGTACAGCATTAGCCTGCTGATATCTCTTTTTTTTGTGTTGAGATCTACCCCGACTATTATTACCTCTGAAGTTATCAGAGTTATTATTATCTCTGCAGTTATTATTGTCTCTATTGTAATTGTTATCCTGGTTCGAATTCCAGTTTCCACGATTACTATCATGTTCACATTGATGCGAACATCTATTTGTTTGGTTCTGAGGTCTTCGGCAGGAATAACCTCTATTACCATATCCTCTTTTGAAATGCTTATAATTATTAGGGTGATAGTAACGAGTACTATCAGGTTGTCTCCAATTCTTCGAAGAAGAATCACCATGAAATTGATTTCCATGATTTTGACAGAAATTACCGCTACTCTTTCTATCAAAATTTTGTTGGAATCTACGAGCAAAGTTTTGGCCATACGGAGCTGCCGAAGCAACTGGTAAACCTTCTTTCACCTTAGAGTTACCCATGGTTATGTGTGGGTGCGCAGTTACGTATTGGCAACAGAAATCTTCCATTTCTTTTATTGTTTTAGGTTTACGGTCATGAAGGAAAGCAAGGAAAGACTCATTGACAGACGACATGACTTTGTCTCTAAGTATTAAGTCCATAAGTCCTTCATAAGTTTTTTCCGTCTTAGATAGTTCAACCCATCGTGAGAAAGTAATGCGTATTCTTGCAATAAACTCGGAGAATTCAACTCCATTTTCAGGTAACATGTTTTTAAATTGTAGACGATAGCCGTCTTCGTTAAGCTGATATTTCTTTAACAAAGCGGCCCTGACAACCTCATAATTGTTCTTGTCAGGTTCATCCACCATATTTAATATACTTAGAGCTTTACCTGTCAGTATCCCTGATAACTGATAAACATATTTTGCTTTGTCTATGTTATGAGCTGTACATGCTTGTTCAAATCTGTCCAGATAGAACATTATGTCATCACTGGAAGGACTAAATGTTGGTAACTTAATCTTAAAAGTATCATTATTAGCCTTCCCAGAAGATGAACCCTTGTTTGAATCATTACCATTACTCATGCTCGTCAATTTCAATTTCTCCAACTCTAAAGCTAAGAGTTTTTCTTCATGTTCCATTTTTGCTTTCCTCTCATCAGACTCTCTCTGTAATCTTCTTTCCTCAGCCTGCATTTGAAGTCTTTCATTTTCAGCTTCTTTTTCAAGTCTTTTATTTTCAGCTTCTTTTTCAAGTCTTTTATTCTCAGCTTCTTTTTCAAGTCTTTTATTCTCAGCCTCTAGCTGTAGCTGGAGTTTTCTCTCCTCAGCTTCTGATTCCCTTTTTTGTTTTTCCATTTCCATTTGGAATCTCTTTTCATCCACCTGCATCTGCAGTTTCTTTTGTTCAGCTTCCATTGCTTTATCATATCGAGCAGTTGCAAATTCTTCTAACTTATCACCAGTCTTCCCAAGCAATTTACCCTGCTCAATAAAGTGCTCAAATGTAGACATGTTGTCTAACATATGAGTCCAAAACCTGAAATAATTAACTAATTTATTTCAAACCTAAGTGTAACAAGTCTTAATTAAGCACTTGTATATTCACATCACCTTATATTATCCCAGTCTCTGTGGGAAACAAGTCTCCAATCAAAGAACTTGTATATGAAATATCAGCACTCAATTCTTGATCATAAGTGCACTTCTCATTCAATAGTGCACGACACTATTCATCATTCATTTATCATCAGTGTAGTAGTAACAGTGCATTAGCATAGCCCATTAACTAATTACTATAACTGTAAACAATGACTATGTAAACACATGCAGAATGTAAACATTGAAAATGTAAACAATACAAACAATGTAAACAATAACAATGTAAACAATAACAAAGATCAGCAACAATACAAAAAATTTCGCAGAAATCAACTAAAAATAAAGCAGAAATTAATGAAATATCACAAAAAATGTGACGATATCTGCGATAGAATTAAACAAAATACATGACATCACAGTGTATAAACAAAAATGTTGTATGAAACTAAATTATAGACAAGAGTAGGCTAACAAATACAAACAAATCAAAACAAAACTAAAGAATGCGAAATAATAACGAAAACAATATTAAAACATGTCATCACAGCTAACATAAATAGCAACAGAAGTCGCTTAGCAAATTCCAGTATCGGAAATTTGCAAACCCTACAGAAAACGCTCACAATAGACGACCTCTATGACGTGGCATAATCTACCGGAGACACCACCCAACCGAGAACCCGCTGAAATATAAACATATAAATATACGAATAACATATAAACATATAACATATAGAATGAGATGATACACAGAAGACTCAGCAGAAGTACAAGGGCACAGTTTACATACAAACAGGCCACTTAACTTATAGGCTTCCAATCGTAGAACAGCAGAAAAACGGATGTCAATCAACGTCCTAAAGAGCGAAGCTCCAACGATGATGGCACATCTGAACTGCTTCCACTGCTAACACGATGGTACAAGAGCTTCTGAAATACTGTGTGTTGAGTTGTTTCGGCACTTGACCTTCTAATCCAAAAGTAAGTTGATGGAAATCGGTACTTGGCCTTCTTCAGAAAACAACCCGTTTCAACCGGCACTTGACCTTCTCAAAAAACGACAGCACTGGAACCTTGACAGCAGCAACTTGCTTGACTTCCGTAAAAGATAACAGCAGTCCGAGTTATCCGGCAACATGTAACAACGCCGGGTACTGTCAAATTCTTGTTTCCGTCAAAAAAATTGAAATTTTGACTTTTACCGGGCAACGCCGAGTACTTTGAAAATTTTGAAGATGTTGACTGTATTGAAGAATGTTAATTTCTTGAAGGATGCTGATGAATTCTTGTTGAAAATGAAGTGGGTAAGGGACCCCGTGTTTGCTGGTACCAGAATCAAACCAGCTTATGGCCACCAAATGATGCGTGATGCCATATGATGATGGATGGTATCCGCATGTCTGGTTTTGTGTAGTGTGTAGATGTGTTCAGTCAAAACAATGTTCATACAACAATAACAGGGCAATCCACATAGGACGTCAGTAAACTCACGACGTATAAAGTCAATGAGTCTTGAAACAGCCGTTGACGTTTTTCTTCATTATTTATTGTGGACGCCACAGTGACAAAATGGTTACGCAAATGTGTAGGCACATCAAACAGTCATTATCACAGCAACATTCAATACAGCAATAGACGGTAGACAGCATTACAATGATGAGTCAGATGCATGTTATATTTCATAGTGCTGTAAATGTAGTCAGGTGAAAAACTCCATCCTTTTCTATAACAGCCAGGAGATAACCAGATGTATGAGATCAGTTCACCCTCCTTAGTCTGACTTCAGCAAGACAGACACGTCTGCCGAAGTATAAATAATGTCCTCAAAAATATCCTCTAGATAATAAAGGTTTTCCAAACCTAGTTCATTTAACAAAGTAGCAAGTAATGGTCCTTGGTACATGCATCAACCGATGCAGTACAATGCAGCGACATGTGAGCTGGGAAAAAACATCTCGTGACGACGACTTTCGCAGACAGGCTATGAATCGAAATCGTTCACGACCCAAAATCGATAGAGTTAATGAAAAAAAGTCAATTTACCTTGCTTTCATGAAATACACAGAAATATCACGCCTCCCGACATGTGGGAAACACTAGAGGTATTATCTCGAATAAACGAAATATCCATTAAGAGGACTACACATCCCTGACAGAACAAAAAATAGCGGAGATCCCCTCTTCAACGAGGCATCTCTTTCGCCATTCCAAATCGCTCACTCCACTAGTCGTGGGCGGAAACCGATCGACCAAGAAGCAAGACAAGTCATGCGCAGTCCAGCGCAAAATGACCACAGCTCAAACTTAACTGCATTCGATACCAACGCGAGAAGACAAATGCTTACCGAGAAAAGTGACTATAAATTTCAAGCAGTTGTTGCCCTTGCGTTATAAAATAGATATTGTAAAAAACGATGTTGCGAGAATTTATCTAAAGTCTACACTATGTGATGATGATGAATTTAAGTAACTCCTAAATACTAACAAAAAAAAGGATATCTTGTTTTTCTTGGTCTCTTGCTGACTGTCAATAAACTCTGGTTGTTTGTACACAATGGACAAGTCATTGTCTGCCTACAATAACACTGGACGGTCCACTTGGTTTCGTCAGGTGTCCACGGCTTGTTCTTTTGTCCTTCACAATGCGAGTGTTGACATTGTCCCGAGCGTCCAAGGTGTCCTGTTCATGTGTGATGTTGAACGCAATGTTAGGCGGGTGAGACTTCGTCTGATATGCAGATGTCCTTTCATTGTGCTGATAGTCTGCTCATGTGGTGATGATGATGGAAATATGTTGTATATTCGTATTTGTTGGTGCATCAATTGTATGGGGAGAAACTGTCCATTACTGCTGGTAATTCAGGATATCAATAATTTTTGTAGGCACTGGGTTTACATGATCAAGATCATGGTTTCTCAAAGCACTCCGTCCGTCTGCTTTTGATCAAGATTTCTCAGCTTTTGATCATGGTTTTCTCAAGATTTCTCAAAGCACTTGTTGTAAAAATCGTCCGTTGGCTACTGCCACTTCTGATCAAGATTTCTCAAAGCACTTGTTGTAAAAATCGTCCGTTTGCTACTGCAACTTCAGATCATTAAATTTCACGTGGACAGCTATTAGAAATGCAGCAATCCTTCTGGGTATTTTCTGCTTTCTTTTTGGGTGGGTAGTCGATGATAGAAAGACCCTTCACCGCCTGGTAAATTCCTTTCTGACCCCCGTGGAGTATGGGTAGGTTGTTGCCGTTAATTACGTGTGAGATGCGTGTCGTCGCCGTATCTCGGTCGGCCCTACTCTAAAGCTTGTCCTGTGATTAACGCCAACCACGTAGTAGACGAAGGATGAGTATCTCAAATGGTCCCTGTCTCTACCACTGTGATGGATAAAATAATGAACCCTTTGTAAGTATCCCGTAAACTATGCTACGCCTGTAGTGTGTTCTTGTATGTGAAATCTTATCACTATAATGAAGGGCTGTGCGGTGTTTACTGCACGTTTAACATGTAATGTAAGAGGCAAAATAAAAGTGTCTTGGATTTACTTCGTTATAGTTACAGGAAACTGTGTAATTTTATAAATATCATAATTCTCTCATGGTGTTTATTGCAACCTGTACTCATGAGTATAAAATATAATATTATAATAAAAGTGACTGGTATTTACAGTGTTATATTTATGGAAAATATGTATATATTATCTGACTGAAGTTAAGATAGATGTATAATAATAATGTACAAAATATATTACACTAACCTTGGTGTCCATATACGAATTTCACTGACACAATGTCCTGACTTTTCCTCGTGATATCTAGAACCCCAAGTTTTGGTTGGCGGACTGCCTCTCTTGCAATGCCAAGCTATACATTGCGTTTGATTTTATATCATCCGAATCGCCGTGGGCAATTTTCGGGTCGTTTCTGATGTCATGTGAATTTTCGTTTGTTTTCCTTAAGTCAGACATTCCGTTCTCATGCTGTGTAAAATTTCCTGTATTATTTTGCTATGGTCGCTCTCATATTTTGCTTATCCGAGACAACTTGTCTGCGTTCGTCTTTTGAGTGTCTGTGCAGCATTTAATAGTCTTTACATAACGACCTATTCTCACTCTTTTCATGTTGTCCCCGGCTCAGACACTGCGTCGCCGTTACTCAAATGTTATGGGATCGGTTCGATGAGAACCTGCTTATTAAATTACTCATTGTAAAACTGCCTCGCGCTCTGTCCATTATAATCTACGGCTAGCTACAATAATATTGCTTGTAACTTCCTGCCTTTGTGAAAACACAACCGAGACGTTGAAGCGATTACCTCAATAATCTGTTGACCCACTGTCTATTGTTATGTAAACAGTCCATGCGAAATTTGTCGGATTCCCACGATTGATGAAGACGATGTCTGGGTTTAAGGATTAAAATGCAGACTTACTCGTGTCCCGTGACATATGTCCCCCACACGAAGTCTTAGCTTGGGAAGACTCCTGCGAGTCAGGATGCATTTTACCTTCCCTATTGTCGGCTGATGTTATCTCCTCGCTATTACTCTCCACTTCATCTTCCTCTTTCCAATCCACCTTCTCCTCGTCCAAATCATTCTTCTCGCAATCTTCCTCAGTTGCTTCTCCTGCATCAGCTATAAAGAGCGGCTCCATTTCCTGTTTCAATATCGTGTCCGTGGCCAAGAGTTGTCCACGCTGCTCGACTAAGCTCGTAGAGCGGGCTGTGATTTTCTGCACGCCTGCAGATGACTGTCTAGCCGCATTGGGCTGCAGTACTGAGTTCCGATTTCCCTTATTCCAATGATGTGTGGCTGCTCGTGTCCTGAAGTTGGCCGCTTCAGTTATGTATCTGGCTAAATATCTCTTTAGCAGAATAATCGTATATATTTCCAGCTGATTCTCCACTGGAATCTTATAATTGGTTCGAGATGTCTTCTCGACCACTGTGTATGGCCCGTGCCATCCAATCTGTAACCTGTTCTGTTTGCTATGCATAAACAGTAAAACATATGCTATCTCTAGCTCACACTTAGGACCAGTCGTATTATATTCTCCGTCATGTTGACGCCTCCTTTTCCTCATACGTGGTCTGTTTACCTTACTAGTGGCTTCCTCTCTTTTCCCATGATTTGATGCCCCTCTCTGGCATTCAGGACCTGATCTGATAAATTGATCCATGTCCCTTGCGATTCCCTGCCAATAATAATGGTGGGTGATTCTTTGCGTAGTGATGTATTGTCTGACCTGACCACTAGATTCACTAGCATGCCCCATACCTAAGATATAAAATCTATATCGTGCTGGTACTACCTGTTGCTCATACTCATATCCGCGTTTTCCTATTCTCCTAAAAAGTAGTCCTTGCGGTTTAAAGCAATCTACTGGTTGCGCTGGAGTGTCCCCCTTCAGTCTCTTCTTAAAACAAGGTTCTACCGATTTGTCGTTGTTTTGAGCTGGTCTCAGCTCTTGCGGATGGAAGTCAAACTCGTCTCCTTGTCTCTTCTCCTTCGCTTGTTCACCTGTCTGCCCTGCAGCTGTGACTCTTGATTGACGAGTGTCTACCAAAACCACATATTTGCAGCCTATAATGAATTAATACCTGTGATCATATAAAACTGCCGTTCGTAGTTCTCCCTTGACATACCTGCCTTCAATGGGAGTCCGGGCGATAGCCGCCATCATTGGAGGATCGCCGTTACCTGTGAACTGAATTTCCACAGTTCCATCAGTCAATTGTTCTGGTCTAACCAGTCTTGAACTGATTTTCGAATCGAATTCCAGCCTGGAATCGAATTCTTCTTCCGCTCTTTCTCTATTGACAACGTTGCGTTCCGAGGGAATCCGGGCGCTAGTTGCCGTCCCTAAAATATCACTTTTCCTTTTCCGCCCTTTTGCATTAGGGTCCTTGTAATATTCGTTGCCAGGTTTAAACCCCTTCTTTCTCTTGAGTGACCCATTCTGACTGACATCAAATGTCTGGGTGCCTTTCTTCGTTCTGTCCACATAACCAATGTTTCCCCACTTCTCTCTCTTGGGTGACCTATTCCTATTGACATCAAATCTCTTCGTTTCTTTCTTCGATCTGTTGAAATAAAAAGTGTTTCCCCACTTCTTTCTTCTGATAAACAATCTTTGAATCCGCCGACGGATCAAAGTTGGCCATTGTTTGTCCTTATTACGTATCTTGTGTATCTTGCCCGTGGAATGGTCATACATCAAGATACGGTGCAACCCATCTGTCCTTTTGTATCGGGTACAGTGTGTTGTTAATTTCGCGCGTCGGCGCCTTGCCTTGCCTAAAGCGCGTACACCAAGCTGTTTCCTCTTGTGTCGCCTGGTGTCTTTCCTTCTGTCTATCCGCTTAGTTTTTGTCTCGCCTACATATAGAATCGGAGTCCCGTGGGTGTTGAGCTGCTGTATCCCCGCCGGCTCTACCACACTTTTCTCCTCATGATCCTCTTCTACCTCCTTTTGAAGAGAGTCGGGGGGTGCCTCCGTGTCCGTCGTCCACCCTGTCCCGATAATCGTATGTGTTGTTATACCTTCTAAAGGCACACATTTCTCTCCGTAAGTTTTAAAAGTGGTAGGATCTGACTTTTCCTCGTCCTGGGTAAAGGCAGACTTAGGCGATGTGGGCAACTGTCTATTTCCGTGGATAATAGCGAATGCCCGTTCCTGTCCGGTCGCTTCTTTCCACGTAGAAGGGCCGGTGGAGTGAGGTAATAATTGTTCTCCTGATGTCAGGAGACAAGTGCCTGTTTTCTTCTTCTCTGTGATGCCAGGTGAAATTGTTTTATTCAAAGCCCCATTGCAAGATCCACCGAAGGTACCGCTTGCAATTAGAATAGGCTCTTCTGTGCCTTTTAATAACTTTCCGTTATCTCTGCAGAGTTGCCTGGAATCCATTGAATCAACCACCACCGGGTTTGATTTTTCGGCCTCTTCTTTCCGTTGATTTTTCGGCCTCTTCTTTCCGGGACTCTTTGTCCATCATTGTTCGGGTTTCTATATACGCCAAGCGATGGAGAGGAGGGCGGTTTCGGCACTCAATGGTGTAGTGATTTTTCATGCGACAATACCGGCACCATTTATCCCATTGCCTCTGGTTCTGAGAAAAGGAGTTGTGTTGAGTTTCCTGTCTATGTGGATTGCAAAGCAAGTTGTCTTTCTTCCCCTGATACCGGCCAACTGGGCCCTTCTCGTAATCAGTTTCTCCTGCAAAAGTGTGCCGATGATTGACGGTTTCTGCCATCTCATCATTAGCTTTCCATGTGGATTTCTTTGCATATGGCATAATGCAATGTGAAGAAGGTGTGTCCTCTTGGCGATATGTTAGCTCATCTGCCCCTTCATGGGCCGAGATACATATTTCCGGTTCGACTCTTGTGGGTTGTTTATATGCTACGAGCAACCTCTTCATCCGAAGTTCGTGCTCTCTCTCTGCCTTGATTCTCCTATACTCGGCCTCTCTCTTTTCCTTCCTCACCTCTTTCTCTGTTGCTAACTTCAACCTTCTTTGCTCTACTTCTTCTGCTAGTCGATCTTTTCTCTCTTCAGCTGCCATGTGCCACTTTAAAGCTTTTTCCACATATTCAATAAGTTCTCCTTTTTCTAGTTTTAAACTAGTTGCTTCCTGGATAAGCGCAGCGCGAATTTGCGTCCAATCTGCCATGATCAAGCCAGATTTCAATCTGCCTATTGCTACTCAAATTTATGTGAGAGAAACAAAAAATTTAGAGCGACAATAAAAATCGTGCCCTTGGTCAAAAGAGAAACACTCGTACAGGTAAATGACAATATTAAAGAAAACCTTGGCAATACAATTCTAAGACTTGCTAAGAATACCAGTCAAATATTTCTGACCATCAACTGCCTGCCTACCAAGAAAACAATACTTTAACAAAATGCTTCTTGTCCGTGGCTTAGCCACTATTGTTCAATTGAGAACAAAAGGACTATACAATGTCGGGTCGCTACTCTGACTTCAACAATGCCTATTGTTCGAGACCCACGTGGTATTACCCGTATACTGAAAGTTCAGGTAAATTTATAATGATGACAACAAATCAATATTGGTAACCAGATGCAGTAATTAAGTGTATATAAAGTAATATGGTATAATATTCTAACATATGTCAGTGTCTTATTTAATATAATATGAATAGCTAATCTATTATTCTATTCTGTATTCTTTCCCTCTACCTAAGTAGAATAAGGAACAGTTTAGAAGACAGTAAATAGGTTTATACAAAATTGCAAAAGGAATTATTTAATGTTTTAGTCTAGGGCAAGTCCCAAGGTATATTTCGGACTGCAGCCTCTACTTAATTTCTCAGTCTAGGGCAAACCCCAAGGTACTATCCCGGACGAGCCCCACTTAATGTCACAGGGTTATCCCGAAGGGTAACCAAAGAGAGTTATCGGTCTGGTGCCGGCCTTGTCAATGGCTCAGATTTGCCTGGCAACCGGTTGGAAATAGGCAGCAGGAGTGAAGAAGGCGAATATAAGACTCTGGGATAAATTCCCCGCAGACAGTCCCAGTGATTCTATATCTCGTGACACTATAACTCCTACCACTCTATCCCCCTCTCTATATTATAATGCTAACGAGCCCCCACTCCCCTATTACACTGAGTGAACAGAAGAGGAAGAAAGGAAGAACAGTATGTCTCTTTCGCACACTTTCTTCCCTTCTCTATATATGTAATAACGTGTGTTGGTAAATACAACTACAACATTTATTAACTTATTGAAATATAACAACATTCAAGTACACTAATACAAATGCAACTAGGAATGACATTAACAATCCCTGTGAAGAAAGATATTAGTTAATGCAAAATACGCAAATGAATCTAAAGTCTACACTATGTGATGATGATGAATTTAAGTAACTCCTAAATACTAACAAAAAAAAGGATATCTTGTTTTTCTTGGTCTCTTGCTGACTGTCAATAAACTCTGGTTGTTTGTACACAATGGACAAGTCATTGTCTGCCTACAATAACACTGGACGGTCCACTTGGTTTCGTCAGGTGTCCACGGCTTGTTCTTTTGTCCTTCACAATGCGAGTGTTGACATTGTCCCGAGCGTCCAAGGTGTCCTGTTCATGTGTGATGTTGAACGCAATGTTAGGCGGGTGAGACTTCGTCTGATATGCAGATGTCCTTTCATTGTGCTGATAGTCTGCTCATGTGGTGATGATGATGGAAATATGTTGTATATTCGTATTTGTTGGCGCATCAATTTTACTGGGGGAATCTGTCCATTACTGCTGGTAATTCAGGATCTCAATAATTTTTGTAGGCACTGGGTTTACAAGATCTCCCGTCTGCTTTTGCAGCTTTTGATCATGGGACCCAAAGCACCCGTTGTAAAAATCGTCCGTTGGCTACTGCCACTTCTGATCAAGATTTCTCAAAGCACTTGTTGTAAAAATCGTCCGTTTGCTACTGCAACTTCAGATCATTAAATTTCACGTGGACAGCTATTAGAAATGCAGCAATCCTTCTGGGGGGTTGTTTGTGTCGCCTGTTAATTACGTATACGTGAGATGTTGCTGTCTGGTCTCAAGGCCGCCTGATCTGGTCGGGCGCCTCACTCTAAAAGCTGTCTGTAGTGTATTAACGTCCAACCACGTAGAGTGTAGTATCGCAATTGTTATCGAGTATTCTCTCACAATTGGTTGCCCCTCGTCGTTAACATATCCACTGTAGAATCTGGATAAGAATAACATAAGTGTTATGACCGTCTATCTTTTTTAGATAGTCCCATGATCCCGTGAAACTTATGCTAGCACTAAGTGTTAGTTTCTTGAATATCTTTTCTTGTGTTCTTGTTTTGGATGTGATGCTCGAATATCTGTTAGGTCTGCCAGGTCACCTGCTGTGAATGCCTAGTCTAGGGTTTACGTTGTGCGCGGTGTTTTTAATATGCCTCATCGTAGTTCCTGTCTGCTAAGAAATATGTTTTGTTCAGGAGATGCTGTAGTAGCAGTGGGTCAAGAATATAACAGAATGTATTGTAGTGTGCTGTGTTAGGTTTTACTTTTTGTCGAAGGTAGTATATAGCATGTTTTAAGTTACAGGTAAACTGCTGTAATATTATAACTTCTACATATTTAGTCAGTTAGTATTCGTCTCATTAGGATGTTTATATAAGCTAAGCCGGGCGCGTACTCCACGCGAGTATGCATATATAATAATATTATAATAAAAGTGACTGGTACTTTCTAGCTAGATCACTTAGTATTTATAAGGACTGACTATTATATGTATGATGATATATCTGAATGAAAGTTAAGAGTAGATGCTATGATTAATATGTGTGTTTTCTATTGTACCAATTGAGAATATATTGAAGACACTTTAACCTTGGTGGTCCATATTAACGAAGTATATACCATTTATTCTAATCTGACTACAATGTGCCATAGGACTTTTCCGCGTAAGAATGAGTCAGAACCTCCAAGTTTGCGGATGTAGAAGCGGACTCTGCGCTAGTCATTGTCGGGTCTTAATGCCATAAGCTATGAACATTGCGTTCGTGGTATTTACTATCATCGCGAGATCGTTTCCGTGGGTGCAACTTAGACTCGGCTAGTGACGGTTATCCCTGTTATATGTGTGTCATTCCAGTGAGAACTTATTTTCGTTATGTAAATAGTCCTTGTGTATGTCAGAATCTTCCTCGGAGAATTGCCGTCTGTGTCTATGTCTTTATGTATAAAATGTTGCTGCGTTGTTACTCGTATTTTGCTAAGGATGTGTGCGCTCCCTACGACTATCGAGATCTGCATGGTCATAGCGCTCGAGGACACACATAACTTAGTACTGCAGTTCAGTCTTTTGCAGACGTGCCTTGTCTCGTCTCAGCATATTAAGAATAGTCCCTCCCTTTAGCTATAATACGACCTATTCGGTTCAGACTGACAAATAGTTTCTAATGTTGCTAGAGAGTCGCCGGCTCATTATAAGGATGTGACTGCGCTCGCTTGCCTGTTACCTTGTCAACTCTGTTAATGGGATCGCGCGGTATCGGTATGAGCAACCTGCTTGTACTCTAATAAGTGTTACTCGCATGTGTACTAAAGACGTGCGCGCGTCGCGCGTTGTCTGTTTACTTCTCTATATTTGGGACACCGATAATATACGGGCTAGCTACTAATACTATTGCTTGTAACTTCTGCCTTTGTGAAACACAACCGAGGACGTTGAAGCGATAATAACTCTATTATCGCGCAATCACTAGTCTAGGTGTGACCCCCACTGTCGTGATTTATGGTGTGTTGTATGTAATACAGTCCATGCGAAATTTGTCGGATTCCCACGCCATTGTCAGGAAGTGTCGTGATGTCCTCCGTTATGGTGGGTGATACTTGTCCCCCACAAGCACCCCCCCCCTACGGTTTACAAGGCATTGTGTGTTGATGTCTACCAAATTGCTCTAGGAACTATTATACCCTCGGACTCCGTGTTTCCCGTCTGAATCTAAGGACCTACTGTTTTGTATGATAACTTTGTTTAGCCCCCCACGGTAACGTTTTGTTGTGAATACTTACGCTTCTAAGATAAGTTTAACTTTGTTTCTATGTTAATGCCTCATATTTTCTTGCCTTATCTGTCTATCAACTGTCATTATCCCTTCTCACCTTTAATACAACCAGACGAAGATTAACGTTGTCTTGTGTATTTACCCTTTGTCGCTCCTGTCAGTTCTATTTCCCTTTTTTACGGGACTGAAGGGGAAATAAAACACTGTAATCCTGCGAGGTTAAAGTTGGTATTTTTGAATGCTAGTTATAGGGTAGTCCGAGCATTTGGGTCACTGTAGAGTCTATTGTTAGAAGGACCATTTATTGTTTAAAGGACAACAAGGAGTTGTGCTCCAACTATTCTGATAGGGCAGAGTAGACTTTAGTGACTCACGGGGAACGCGTGTGTACACTAACATGATGTAGAACAAGTGCGCATAACTCGAAGAAATCAAATCCTCAACTATATACCATCCAAGTGGAGATTCAACGAGTGTGAAACTAGTTTCTCTTGTGAAAAAATTAAACAAAAATATGCAGATTGCCGTTGCGAGACGATGACAAACTATGAGTAGGTGGCAGTCTAGTAAGCAAAAAATTCTAGGAAAGAGAAGAGAAGGTACTTGAGCATCTGTAGTAGATAAAGGGAAAAGGTTGAAGGGATGTGAGGAAGAAATAAGCATACTCGAAAGGAGACCGAGAGAAAGAGCCCGCATGAACGCATCTTCTTTCCTCACTTGTGAGCACGAGATATGATTCAAGTAGATTTGGCGATAATTGCGATGGCAAAAGTGTTCGACGATAACTAACCAGGCGAATAAGAAGAATAGCAGGGGATGGTTATGTAATGAAAAGAAAAGAAAAACCTAATAGGCATAGATTCAGATGGATATAATCTTGTAAATGAAATATCAGTATCAAAGAATGTTATACTACTGTTTGGGCAGGGGAGATAGGGATACCACCCGGGTGTGGAAGAAAAGGAGAGAATTGGACATGATGAGCATAATGGTAAGATATGCACTACATTGTGTGTGACTTCCATTTGTACATAGCTATGAAAGTACTACACGTAAATTGATAGAGTTTTACTGTAGCATCCTCTATCCTGCTGCTCTTTCGAATTAAGCACGTATTTATATGCTTATTATCGTTTAGTTACACAGTTTTACGTCTATAAGTCTGAAGCACGAGCGATTGCCGCACCGTTGCTAACTCTGGGTCACGCCTCTGTGCTAGTGCGACTGCGCTTTGTGTAAGTTATGTTTTTTGTTCTTTTTTCAGAAGTGTTTAAATCAAGACTTCTCACTCTTTTTTCTATACATTCTTATATCCTTTTTATTCATACCATGTCCCGGTGTATGATTAGCTCGCCTAAACGAACCGTTAGATAGTATTAAAGCACTAACAGTAGGGTCATAGTAACTACCTCTGTAGGGCATCGCTGCCAAGGAAGCAGGGCCAGACGCAGCCTACCTATGCGAGAAGCGCGATGATGCTGTGTCTACAATGGTCACTTAGTCGTGTAATGACTGTCATGCTTAATGATGTTGTAGAGTACAAGATACGGGTTATTGATGTCTACACTCTCCACAGAGTAGCAGCCAAACAGCGTCTCCTGAATACTCGCAGCCGGGGATATGATCAATTCGACCTGGTAATTAAATTTAAGAAAACTACTTAATTATTGATTAAGTATACTAATATAATGTTGGTCGACTTCTACAAACAGCACACTCATTAAACTACAAATAATCTGTCCCTGTATCTCATTACCTCATTGTTGCTCAATAACCCATCATCCTCCCAATGTAAATATCTTTAATCAATTTAAGCCACCATCCCCTAACAAATTATAAATATCTAACTTTACCCCAATTAATTTCCACCCATTCCTTATCAAAATACAATCCATTATCCCTATCATAATCATATATTCAAAATACCCCCCCAAAAACACCCTAAAACTAATATATAGAGCCCC
>JAMPIV010002623.1:0-227315 GCA_024509875.1 Oreohelix idahoensis | reverse complement strand
ATGGGGATTGGTGGGTGTGGGGGGGTTGGGGGGTGGGAGTTGGGTGGGGGGGGGGGGGGGAGGGTTTGGAGGTGAATTTTATGGTGGGGGGGGGAGGGGTTGGGGGTGTGGTTGTTGTGGGGGGTGGGTGGGGTTGGTGGGGGGTTTGGGGGGGGGGGGGTGGGGGGGGGGGGGGGGGGGGGGGATTAATATCAGGGAAGCATGATCCCTGACCCCAAGAACCTGGAAAAATTACAAAAAGCACCGAGGCCACAAACAAAAAAGGATGTGAGATCTTTCGTATCTTTATGTGGGTTTTATCAGAAATACATAAAGAACTTTAACTCTATATGTGCACCGCTGACAGATTTAACTAGAAAGGGTCAACCTGATAAAATTAGTTGGTCAGCGCAGTGTGAATTGGCATACCAAGAGTTAAAAGAGAAACTCACCAGCAAGCCGATCTTGAAATTGCCTGATTTAAGTAAAGAATTTGTGGTGAGAACGGATGCAAGCAACGTCGGATTAGGGGCCGCATTATTACAAAGGTCCACTTCACTTGATGGGGAATTAAACCCAGTTGCTTATGCTAGCCGCAAGTTGAATAAGGCGGAGCAAAACTACTCAACAAGTGAAAAATAATGTTTGGCACTAATCTGGGCGATAAAAAAGTTCCAGATCTATCTCTATGGTAGGTCATTTGTGGTGCAAACAGATCACAAGCCTCTAGTATTCTTATCACAGGCCAAGCATGAAAATGCTCGTCTATTAAGGTGGTCATTACTCATCCAGCCTTATTCGTTTACGATCAAATATATACCCGGTTCGCAGAATGTGGGAGCGGATTTTTTGAGCAGACATCCCTTGGAAGAAACTCAGGGTAGTCATAAGAACAAATGAGTTAATTCGATCTTTGTGAATCTCGGATCTTGAACTTGCTTCAGAAGCATGTTCTCAAGAGGGGAGATGTGTGATGATGTCCGAGATTTCACCGCTCGAAACCTATAATATAGTTGGTTAGAAGTAGAAAATAACCTAGGAATAAAAGAGCTAAGTTATGGAGATCGTTGTCGCCGACACCGCAAGTCAGTGCTAAATTTTATGCCTCGATCTTGAGTCACAAACGTACCACATTTTACACGAAACTAAAGCCTAGTTTTCGAGCAAGATAGTAAGACAGAAACGTGGAAAGAATAAAAAGGAAGCATAAAAGTGAGAGAGAAAGACTGCTATTCGCAAATGCGTTTGGTTCTGCTCTAGTGTCGCTCGCTGGCAGACGATTGGGCAAAGCGATATCGCAGCTTAGTTTCAAAAATACGATAGAAAAACCCCTTTTTCTGCAACGCAGATGCGAATGTATATTACCACAATGTTGGACGACACAGTTCAAAAACACATACACACAACGTATTTTTAGCGAAAAAGTAAGTCTAAAGTAGCAGACAGACAGCACTTTGACGCTTTCGTGGCGTATTACTACCAGCGTTGTCTCGTTTGAATGAGAACGGCAGTTTAAAGAAAAGAAAAAAATTTCGATTAACGTGGAATATTTTGAAAAAAATACAGTATGGAACGGGGAAGGGAAGGAGCATAGTTGGTGGTACTACGAGTTCGTGTTTACAGATTTGAATTAGCAAGATAGAAAAAAATGTGTTAGTTGAGGAAATGAGGCATAAAAACGAGATGGTGACAGAAGACAGAGGGACGAACAGACTACTTCTTTCTCAGCTTGCCCTAAGGTGGGTATAGGGGGGAAGAGTACAAGGTTTGAAATTTGAAGTTTATTTTGATAATAGGACGCTATAAGCCAACGGTCCCTGATTGGGTGTAGGCAAATATACTAATAGGGAAATAAAACCAATTAGTAGTTAGTATTAGGTGCCACTTGTAAAAGAAATCTTGTATACGAAAGTTGTTTTAAGCAAGATATCAGTACTATCTTGTCTTATGCTGATCTGCACCAGCAGGAGATCTGGATTTTGACCATATTATCTCAAAATAAAAGCAGCTTAGAGTTAATATTTCTTGATTGCGGTAAGGAAGAAAGCATTTATATCATTTTTATCATTATTATGTATGTATTATTGACTATGTATGAAAATTATGGGGGAAAAGGTTTATCTAGAGGGAAGTAAACATCAAACTTTGTGTTGTTTCACAGAGTTGTTAGGAAATATATTAACATGTTGTGGTAAAGCCCGACAGCTTTACTGACACATTGGGAGAGGAAAAAATGAGTAATTATTAATGAGAATAGTGTTATACATTTTATGACATAAGACCAGGCAAACCACTGGCCGTCTTCTTCAGCAAGTCACCGTCTTTGTACATGACTTGATAGTATTAAATTAAAATGTTTCCTTTGTCAAGGACAGTGTCAAACGGTAGTTTGAAAGTTTATTTGACCATGAATGGGGTAACAAACAAATTAAGAACGTTGACTCATTGTGTAGTTACCATGCTGAATCAGAATATATTTGAAATGTTTAGTTAGGGAAAGAGAGAGTCTATCAGAGGGGGATGTAGGACGCATTTATATTGTTCCAGGGTTTCATCAAAGACTCGAAGTGAGCCCAGGTCACCTGAGATCTGTTATATTTTCTACACTTGAAGAAAGGAGGCAGTAGCAACTGTGGACCTCCCTGTTATTTCTAAAAGCAGACCGTGATGTGTTATTGGAAGTTGGTGGAGTGACTAGACTTCATCCTGTATACCAGAAAACACAGAGATAAGTCAGCGTCTGCAGGCATTTGATAGACTAAACCATAAACTCTCATTTCCAAATTGTTTAAGAAATTATTCAGATCATGATGAATAAAAACGTTCTTCCTACAAATCCCCACTCACAGGAACAAGACTAAAGTGACACTGTTAATTATTGACACATTTAAGTAAATTTGTGAATAATAATATATATATATATATATATTGAAATCGAATCACTTTGATGTATATATTTTGATTGATTATTTTGAAGTTTCAATATTCCAGTAGACACAAAATTGTGATACTGGAGCAATAAAGTGTAAAAAGATTAATTCACTTCAAAACTTAACCAGTGACTTGTTTACTCATTGTTCATTAAGTTATAAGTTTAGTGTTGTCATTTCATTACAGTACAACATACTTTACATTACCCTAGACATTATACGTAGCTAAGTCTGAGTGAGATCGTAGAGTGGTAGCAGAAAGGTACTCTGAAAACTCACTCTAACCTTAGAGATTCAGGGACCTTCACAACTGACCTCACTCAGTACATTAGGATATATATATATATATATATATATATATATATATATATATATATATATATATATATATATATATATATATATATTTATATATATATATAATATATATATATAATATATATATATATATATATATATATATATATATATATATATATATATATATATATATATATATATATATATATATATATATATATATATATATATATCCACAATCATAACATCTATAACATCTAAACCCACCACAGTCTTCTTTCTTATTTGTATGCGTCTATGTATATTGCATGGGCGGTATCTACCAGATTCGCCATACAGTACCTACTAGAAAATAGAGACAGAGTCAGATTAACTATATCAGCGGTTAGGAGACAACTAGTGCAAAACGTTTGCACTCACATGAAGAATTTTAAATGACAGAATAAATTAGCAACAGCAGTGATTCACACACCAGTGACCACTGCAGGCATTAGAGACAGCAGTTGAAAATACGGACAGCATTATAGTACATAAATAATGACCATAAACACAAAGATTACATAGAAAGGAAGAATATTGAGCATGTCATATTGTCAACATTTAATCCTGTAAATACTTGTAAACGTTCAAGTTGTTAGTCATCGCTTCTTAGAGTCAAGTCCCCTCATCGATTTGAAATCATTCATCATTGTGGTTGTGATCTGTTGGTCATCTAGAAATGGCAGAATCATAACCTTTACATCAACTCCACCTGCCTGCTGTGGAGTAGTGAGACTAACCCACATACGATCAAACATGATAATCAACATCATCATACAAAGTACTTGTGGCCACGGTCACAGGGTTGAGCTGTATGTCTTCACTTCGCTTATTCGAGATTTCTCCATTTTCATTTTCTGTTTTATATATATATATATATATATATATATATATATATATATATATATATATATATATATATATATATATATATATATATATATATATATATATATATATATATATATATCTTTATATTGTTGCTGGGTTTTCGTTAAATGAAGATTTTTCTTCCATTTCTTTAACTCGGACATGACATAGCAACGGTCCAGACATCACGTACATGAACATGAAAAGCAATTCCTTTCTAGCAGCTTACAAATTCAGAACATAATAAACTTTACGAAGCTCGGTAGAAATTTTGAACGTTTATTGAATGTATCGAAGGCAATGGTTCTCAAGAGCAGTCAGAAGAATTTGATTCCAACTTCAACCGTAAATCAATGATAATGTCAACCAAAGTAATTATTCTATGTTCGCTTTTCAAACGAAGAATTTTCAACAATGTCTTTCTAAATTAGACTGCAACTCGAGTTTGGCAAACGAAGCCCTTTTGAAATTCTGAAGTTATGTGAAGGGGCCAACTTACATGGTCAGCACGTTCTCAAGAGAAATAACATCCTGAAACAACCTAATAAATTTGCATTCTCCTCAAGAAAAACTTCTTTGGGATATTACTTTACTTTAACCCGCTTGTATACACATGTTCTCTACAAACTAACAAGGTTCTCTTCGCTACACAAATCTTTTCCGGAATGTACTAAAACAATTACACTGTCCTTATGAATAAGAATCTGATAAATAGTGCAGTGCGATATCTCGCCTGTTCAAAAAAATATTTCTCACAAACTTTCCAGTTTGTTCTACTACATAATCTGTCACTGGAATTTACCGTCCTGGTGGAAAGGTCTGATCAATCTTACAGTGCGATTATCTCGATTATGTAAACAGTTTTCTCAACAAACTAACGGGTGTTACGGTGTTATTTTAAATGACGGCGTCTGCTGGGGTTTACCCATGCGCAACGTTTAGGGGTCATTAATATTTATAGAATATGTCGATATTTTACGGTATAGTGAACGCGAAATATATGCGGAGATTATGACGCATTCGCGTTGGGAAGGTCACGCCGGGTGACTTGGTTACAGGGCCTTTGTTACGCTATCCGTCAAGCAAGAAGGTCGTGTCTTGTATTTCTTCCAAGGAAATAAGGCTGAGTATATAGCCTATATTATATAGATGAATCGATGTAGACTTCAGGGTCAGTTCGGAAATTAATCTAAGCATGAGATTAATTAAATTAAACGAATAATGGAAGGAGAATCGTATTATGATTCAAATTGTAGATGTCAAGAACTCATGTGCTCATTTCTGGCTGTTGACTACAACAGCGCACGCATATAGCCACGATGTTCATCTGACATATTGTTTTGACACGGACGGATACTTACTGATATTATTTGGAATTCAATTGTTACGCTGAATTGTACATGAAACCTTTGTGAATGTCGATTATCGTTTTTGTATGAATCTCAATACATGTGGACTCAAAGCAGAAGGCTTGATCCTTTATTTACGTTTCGGGTTCGGTTCTACAGCTGTTGGTGTTTACCTTTGTCAGCACGATAACTCTCCCACAAGGGAAATCAAATACTATATACTATGCAAATCAGAACGTCGAAGGGATGTTCTGATCCCCAGAGCTAACCATTTATAACCAACATTGATACGTCTAAAGAGTGACTTTACTATTCAATAAATATTACCATAACCAAGGAATCGCAACACCAACTACACCACCACCACCGACCCGTCACAACTGGTGGCCATTAGTGGTTTTGAAATTTTTCAAAAGAACGAACCACAAAAAAAATAAGACATTTTTCCTTTCGAGCCGAAATGGGACATTATTTGCAAAAACACCGGTGACGTCATGCCCTTGACGACAGTATGAACGGTTGGAAAAGCCAGCAGCTGACAATGTCCTTCAAACAAATTTATTTGCAGCTTTCAAACATCAAATGAAGCATATTGCCAACGTATTCAATGTTTCAAACAAGCTCTCGAGTCTGTCAGCAAAGCATATAATGTGCTATATTACCGCCAAAACAAGATAAGTCACTAATTTTAAAGGTTAAAATATTTCGTCCTGTTTGTCCAAATAATGCCATGTTCTTTTTTCGTTGTATCGATGTTAAATATTGTTTCTGTCTTTTTCATGTAGCGGGTATGGTTGGGCGGCGGTTCGGAATGAATAAAATGGCTCTCAGGATGCCGATATTCATTCTGAATGTTCCTAAGGCTGTGAATTAATAGCACCTCGCGAAGAAAGCGTCGAATTATCATTATCGGTGATCGTTTCGTTCGGACTTGCATTAATTCACTTTGCATGTTAGGTGTATAGTCATGTTATAACTGGTGTTTTCTGGTGTATTTGGTTCTTATTGTTATTCAGGGACAGCCTATGGAAAATTCTGAGGGCTTATGGAATTCCCAGCCGCATTGTTTCCATTATAAAAAGCCTCTATTCTAACTTTACGTGCAGTGTTGGATCGAGTAATGTAACTTTCGAAGTGAAAACAGGAGTACGACAGGGATGCCCCTTATCAACAACATTATTTTTGACAGTCATAGATTGGGTGATGCTCCAGACAACAGAGGGCAGTCCAAGAGGAATTAGATGGACAATGTTTTCTACACTGGAAGATTTGGAATATGCAGATGACATTGCACTGCTCGCGCATTCACACCAACACATTCAAGACAAAACTGATAGACTGAATAAGTATGGCCAGCAGGTTGGCCTGAACATCAATCTGAAGAAGACGGAGGTCATGACACTAAATGTGGGCAATCCTGAGCCAATAACAGTAAGGAACCAGAAGTTAGAACAGACAGACACTTTTACTTACCTAGGAAGCATAGTAACACCTGACGGCGGAACAAGCAAGGACATTAACAACAGAATGAATAAAGCGAGAACAGCCTTTGCTATTCTCAACAACATTTGGAAGTCTTCCCAGTACAGCACAAACAGCAAATTAAGACTGTATGAGAGCTGCGTACTTTCTGTGCTTCTCTATGGTGCGGAATGTTGGATAGTAACAGAGAAGGAAATGTCGAAACTGTCCTCCTTCCACACAATCTGCCTAAGGAAAATTCTCCGAATCTTTTGGCCAAACACCATCAGCAACCAAGAACTACTTATTCGGAGTAACCAGGAGGACATGCACACCATCATAGCTGGCAGACGCTGGAGTTGGGTTGGCCATGTCCTCAGAAGGGACCCTGATACCATCGCAAGAACAGCTATGCTATGGACCCCCGAGGGAAAGCGAAAGAGAGGCCGACCAAAAACAACTTGGCGGAGAACTGTGGAAGCTGAGGTGCAAAGAATGAACCACAGTTGGGGCACTGTACGAAGGATGGCCGCCGACCGAGCAAAGTGGAATCAATTTGTTGCTGCCCTACAAGACGCCACCAGGCGTGATGGCCGCTGACTGCTTTGACGGTTGGCGGTTATGGATCAAAGAAGAAGAAGAAGAAGTTATTCATTTACAGTCTTATGTTCGTAATCTATCTTGTTTATTCTGATCTAGCTATCTTTAATTTTAATTAAATGTATTGTATTAACGTCAAATGAGTCCTGTGACGTCACTATTTGTTACGTACACAGCTTAACTTTCTATTCAGTTCATTCTTAATCTCTCACTTCCGTTTTATACCACTTAGTTATTAATACATTTTTTATTGTGAAAATGTCTTGTCGTATGTTAATACTGTTTCGTAATCCTTGGTTAACCCATTGTATTGTTTGTATTCATTTCATCCTTCTATAATTTAATATTAATGCTATAATTTCTTCATTAATAATAGTGTAGATGACTATGATTAAATTTTTATCAGCTTTGATGAGGAATTAGGGACTTTGCACATATTTGCAGTAGTGGTCCTAGAAATGGGCAATGCACTTTATGCCTCATGATTATGGCATATTATATAATGATTAATTATTAAAATTTTATAACATATTAATACATATTTAATATAAATTAGTACACTTTCTCAGTACTATATTGTGAACTTAGTGGCAATTAAGACTAATTATTTGGGGATAATACACATAATTATTAAATATTAATATTAAGCGCTTGATATAATTTCAGCAGCTTATATAACTATTTATCATAACTATTTATGATAGATATCAGTGAGTATATATATATAATATTTTTACAAAATATTATAGTTTGTGGAACTTATACATAACAATACAGGAATATTACAATTTCTTATATTAATTATTTATTCGTTGAGTAATTATAATTATCGACATAGATTATATTGTTGATTACAATACATAAGTAATTGAATACTTAAATAATTAAACTCCAAGAATGCTTACCTTGGACCATTTCATTAAAATTGGAAAAGATTGTAATAAAAAGGGAGAGGCACTCCTTGAATTTGCTGAACAACAACTGTCAAGATATAAGGCAGAGATGGAAGAACTTGAAAGAAAACAGGCTGAAAAGAAAGCTATTGATAAAGCAGAGATGGAAGAACTTGAAAGAAAACAGGCTGAAAAGAAAGCAGAATTAAGACAAGAAGAAGAAAGAAAGGTGGCAAGAGATGAAATCCTACGGATTGAAGAAGAGAATAAATTGAAACGACAAGAAATCATACTACAGCAAGAAATGGAATTGCAACGGCTTAAATTGGAAACAGCAAAACTTAATTCGCAGAGTGCTGCATCAAGTCAAAATGATAATGCTCAATCTGGATCTTCATCCACCCGACTTAAGGGCAATTATTACTTTAAATTACCACCATTTAAATTACACGTGGACGACCTTTCATCGTGGCTGGCTTGCTTTGAGGATATATGTAAGGTCAATAACCTTGACAAAACTGCATGGGCACTTAAACTTAAGGAATTTCTGGATGGCGAACCTGCAAGTGCAGCACAAAACATTGATCCTACATTAGCCACAGATTATGAGGCCATTAAGACGTTGTTATTACGTCGTTTCCACTTGAACGAAGAGGCATGTAGATTACGTTTCAAAAGTTTGTTGCCAGATAACAATAAAGATTTCACAGGTTTTATTGCTAACATACGCAATACTTTTAACAGATGGGTTGAACTGGCAGGTGTCAACAAATCTTACGACAAATTAGTTGATTTATTATTGAGGGATAAAGTATTATCTTCTGTCAGCTCACCATTCTTTGCTTATCTGCAAGAAAGAAAACCAGAATCTATTGATGAGTTAGAAAAAATTTCTTTAAATTACTGCACAGCACATCCGAATGCTAATATTTCTGGCTCGTTGATAAGAGAACCTCTTCCTGTAGCCTCCAATATGGCATATCATAATCATAACAAACCTAGAACACACAGTGTGGACAGAGGTAGGTTCAAAGGAAACTATGACATTAATTTTCATAAGGGACAGAATAACTTTAACAATAACTTTAATAGAGGAAGACAACAAACCAGAAATTATTCACCTCGTCAAGACACAACAATAATCCTGGTAACTCAAGTTATAATCGGTCATATCAATATAATAATGGTAACAATTGGAAGAATAGCGATAATTATAACTCGAGACATCGAGATAATAATTATAATAGACGACAACGAGATAATTCAACTAATTATTCTCGTAATCGTTCTCATTCTCGTGGATCTTCACATTATAACCATAATACCGGGGCAGCAGTTACAAATGATATCACCCCTAAGGTTCAGGTTCCACCTAACGATAATACAATGAATTCTTCTGCTGCATCTTCTTCTTCCATCCTTAGCCATCAACCGGCAAAGCAGTATGTGGCCAGTACGCCTAGTGGCGTCTTAGGGCAACAACAAATTGATCGATCTATCGCTGTTTCCACCACGCCTAGTGGCGTCTTTGTGGAACAAAAACAGACCAAACAATCTATCATTGTTTCCGTAATCAGATTGGTTGGCAAGCAGGTGATCAGCCCACTTCTGCTGCATGCTTTGCTATAAATTATAACGTAGCAAATAGTTGCCCACAATGCAATCTTATTTTTCAGAAGGCAAAGGAGACAGTGCTAAACTGCGGACACATTACACCAGAAGTAGGTCTTGCAGCCAATGATGGAACAGGCTCTCTGATTTTTAACAGAGGGATAGTAAACGGTTCTGTAGTTTCTGTATTGAGAGACTCGGGGTCCACAACCATTGGAGTGCGACAGTCGCTAGTACATCCTAGCTGTGCAACGGGGGAATATGTCCGTTGCATGACTTTTGGGGGAACTATTGAGTTTTACCCCACAGCTCTTGTCCATGTTAATACACCTTTCTTTTCAGGACAAGTTAAGGTATGCATGCTTCAGAATCCAATTGCAGATCTGATGTTGGGACGCATCCATGGTAGTAAGGATTGTTCCCCACAGGAAATTGAGGAATGGGAATTAAAGAATGTGCAATCTTATTGCAATGCTAACGCTGTCATTGCAACAGCTACATTACGGGCCAACAAAATAAATACATGTGGCACAGTTTTCTCCAATTTCAGTCTCAGTACCATTCTGGAAATCGATAAGGAGAAGGATAAGACTCTCCTACAGGATAAAAAGTATACTAAACTACCAGCCCATCCTAGGAAGATTAGAAAATCATTTCGAGGCAGATATACCTTTTCTCAAGAGAATGCCGCCAAGTCGGAAAATAGATGTTGGCGACAGGATCATATTAACAGTGATCTGAATAAAATTGTTGAAAATGGGAAAAGAAAAGATGCCCCGAACAAGGGTAATGATGGTGAAGTTCTTATGAACTTAACTAATAAAATTAGGACAAATAAATATGTCAATCATTATGAGACATCATCTCATAAGACTACCATATCCAAAAGATTAAATAGAAGAACTATTTATCACGTTAGTGACACTGATCCCACTTACATTGGGAAGGGTGCATATTCTCGCACCGTGTTAGTGCGCAATCTGCCACAAGGTACCAGATGGCAGGCACTTAGCAATTTCTTTAATGACACGGCAGACGTTATGTTTGTACGGTTGTTGTCACCTACCAATGACAGGTATGGTGAAGCTATAGTTACATTTCGTAACAATAGAGATGCTCGAATGGTCATCGAGCATGATAATGGTGCTTACTTTAACCATCATTGTCTACGGTTACAATTAGTACATAATGCTGCGTCGCGCAGATAACATGCTATGGTAATACAATTGTCTCATATCATTGATGACTCAGCATAGTCATTCATCATTTCTTTTCCTTACTGGTCCTTATAAGGTTACTGATAAAATTTCAGACGCTGATTACGTCTTAGATATCAAGGGACACAGAAAGATATTCCATATTAATATGCTCAAGCAATTTCATACACGTCCTATACACTTACAGTCAATTTTTCATGAATTAGATGACAATACTGTATCTACTTGTCATTATTCTAATCTATCTGTTATACAGGAGGAAGAATCTTCTTTTCCTGAAGTGCAGATGCCTTTACCTGTACTTACTGTCCAATCTACTGAATCTTGGCGTGATGTGACCATTTCTTCTACGGTTACACCGCAACAGCATCAACGCGTTGCTCATCTTCTACAATCTTTCCCAGATGTGTTAACTGATGTACCGGGTTGCACATCTGTAATTTGTCACGATATTATTCTGAACGATGATACACCAATTCGTGTTCATCCTTATTCTGTACCTCTACATTTTCTGAGTAAGACATCTCAGGAACTCGAACAGATGATATCATTAGGTATTATTGAGACTAGTACATCTCCATTTTCTTCTCCTTTAGTCATTGTCCGGAAAAAGGACAACAACATACGTTTATGTGTTGACTATAGGAAACTTAATGCGCAGGCAGTACCGGATAGCGAACCACATCCTATCCTTGACGATTTACTTCCTCGTCTATCCAATGCTACACTTTTCACTAAAATTGACTTAACTAAAGGTTATTGGCAGATTCCACTAACCGAAAGAGCCAAATATTACACAGCATTCTCAACTCCACAAGGTCTTTACCAGTGGAACGTGATGCCTTTTGGGCTAATGAATGCTCCAGCTACCTTTATTCGCATGATGCGAAAAATTTTAGCAGGTAGATCAGATATAATTACCTATATTGACGACATATGTTTGTTTAGTTCATCATTTGAGGAACATTTTTTGGGTCTGAAATCAGTTTTGGAAATATTGCGGGATAACCATTTAACCGCTAAACCAACTAAAATTCAAATAGCGTGTAATGAGATAACATTCCTGGGGCACATTATTGGATCGGGACGTATCCAAACAATTCCCAGTACGGTTTCTAAAATATTAAATTTATCTGTTCCTCAAACGAAGAAACAGGTTAGGAGTCTGTTAGGTTTAATCCAATACTATAGCAGATTTGTACCTCACCTATCATCCATCACGGCTGTCCTGTCTTCGTTACTAAAGAAGAACATACCTTTAGGGATAAATTGGACCGACGAATGTGACAAAACTTTTCGCACTATCTTAAAAATATTTTCATGCCCACCTGTTTTAAGATTACCAGATGCTTCTAAAAAGTTAGTTCTACGTACAGATGCGAGTAATTACGGACTCGGGGCATGTCTACTGCAATATCATGATGATGTCCTTCACCCCGTAATGTATATCTCACGCAAACTGAAACCTCCGGAGACGAAATATTCCACTGTGGACCGAGAATTGCTCTCCGTAATCTGGGCAATTACCAAGTTGGAAAAGTTTTTGCTGGGATCTCCATTCCTGATCCAAACTGATCAGAAATCAGTGGCAGCATTACGTCGCTCAAACCATAAAAGTGCTAAACTTGCACGCTTTGCTATTACGTTGCAACCCTACGAGTTCGAGATAGAGTCGATACCTGGAACTGAAAACGTCATAGCCGACACGTTGTCCAGACATCCTACGGATTCTGAATGAATATTACAATTTCAAGAAAATTTTCTGACTAGTCAAGCATTACATTTGCAATGAACGGTATTGATATCAAGTCAGAATATACAACAATTCAGTTGGACTTCCTACCTAAATAAGGACATTTCGAAATAAACTATTGTGATCAAAATATCAAGTTTTACGGATCGTTTGAAAATTTGAACTTCAATTCCACTTTGAGTATCACTCATTTCGATTGAAAACTGTTAAAAATGAACAATCTCTGATGTAGAAGGGACAGATACGTTGATGACTTAGTCAATTAACTTTCAAAGTTTAATAAAGGAACTAACAATGAATGGATAATCAAATCATAATTTGATAATATGAACCTTGTGTCTTAATGAACTTTCATACAATTCAACAGGAGGTAACAACGATTGGATCTTCATGTCCAATATTATTAAATTTTCTAGTTATTAAATTAGTATATAATATATAATAAAGTCAAAGTGTGATGAAATAAAAAAAAATAAAATATACTAAGAAAAGATGAAACAAAAGAATATCACACCAATTAAACCTTTTAATTAGTGTAATTATTAAGTTAATGGATATTACATTATGACATTTCATATATATAGTTAAATTGTATGAATTTTTTCTGTTCTTTTCTTCTGATTGCGTTAATTTAATTAGGTATCTATCCTTACACTTCATTTTCACACGCATGCTAATTTAATGTATACTTTAATATTTGGTTTTAATTGTCCGTACTTCTAAATTTTTGTTTCTTTTACTCTCTTATACTATTTCTCATTTTCCTCTATTAGATATTAATTAGTTAGTACCATACGTACATACTATAATTAATTATTTTAATTTTAGTTAGTTAGAATAATTTTAATAACACCTCACATTATTAGTTGGTCTATACATACAACACATTAATTAGTTAATTAGTTAGTGACAGTGACATTTCCTTGTTTAATATAAGATATATGTATGATATGACGTTGATTTTATTATAATATATTACTGACATGACCGCGACACTGTTCTAGATAGAACATCGTAGGTCATACATCGGGTTTTGTTAAATTTTTGATAATTTGATTAATATTGTTCAAAAAAAATCTATTTAATAGATTTTTTTTTGCCCCCGTCTGACAGGAAATCTGTTACGGTGTTATTTTAAATGACGGCGTCTGCTGGGGTTTACCCATGCGCAACGTTTAGGGGTCATTAATATTTATAGAATATGTCGATATTTTACGGTATAGTGAACGCGAAATATATGCGGAGATTATGACGCATTCGCGTTGGGAAGGTCACGCCGGGTGACTTGGTTACAGGGCCTTTGTTACGCTATCCGTCAAGCAAGAAGGTCGTGTCTTGTATTTCTTCCAAGGAAATAAGGCTGAGTATATAGCCTATATTATATAGATGAATCGATGTAGACTTCAGGGTCAGTTCGGAAATTAATCTAAGCATGAGATTAATTAAATTAAACGAATAATGGAAGGAGAATCGTATTATGATTCAAATTGTAGATGTCAAGAACTCATGTGCTCATTTCTGGCTGTTGACTACAACAGCGCACGTATATAGCCACGATGTTCACCTGACATATTGTTTTGACACGGACGGATACTTACTGATATTATTTGGAATTCAATTGTTACGCTGAATTGTACATGAAACCTTTGTGAATGTCGATTATCGTTTTTGTATGAATCTCAATACATGTGGACTCAAAGCAGAAGGCTTGATCCTTTATTTACGTTTCGGGTTCGGTTCTACAGCTGTTGGTGTTTACCTTTGTCAGCACGATAACTCTCCCACAAGGGAAATCAAATACTATATACTATGCAAATCAGAACGTCGAAGGGATGTTCTGATCCCCAGAGCTAACCATTTATAACCAACATTGATACGTCTAAAGAGTGACTTTACTATTCAATAAATAATACCATAACCAAGGAATCGCAACACCAACTACACCACCACCACCGACCCGTCACAACGGGGTTCCTTTCGCTTCAACAATCTTCTCCGAAATGAATCAGCAATGCACTAGAATGCACGGAAGCTAGATTTTTCCTTACCGAAGCGCGGGAAAGTGTCAAGTACGCTTGAAATATGCGTTTACTTTTGATTGGCCATCCAAAGAACAATTTTATTTAATGGAATTTTCCATTTATAATATAAAGCTAGTGCTAAAAAAACAAACAAAAAAACAATAGTGATCATGGTAACCAAGCCGAGGGGCGAGGAGATGATTGATTTCTGACACGTATTGCCTCCTCTGCTTTGCAGTAGTGGTCCACCAGTAGCCAAAACGCAAGAGTATCTAAAATGGGTCGTCAAAGGTGTCTACCTTCGCACAAGATTACTCTTGGCAGAGTTGTAGATAGAAGGGCAATGACGCGTCTATCCTAAGGGAGTGTCCATAAGAGATTCCCGAAGTAAAGAACAATGCGGCATTGGCTGAGTAATTGTTAATTTAATATCGGTCTTCCGCCATTTATGAAGATTTAAGCAATGGATGGTTATCGTGGAGCAGTTTAAGACTTGTAAGTTCCACAGCAGCCCAAATACTCTATCTGTCACTTTTAATTATGGAATTCTAAGTCCGATGTCTCACTGGCTTCTGTGAGTTTGTTCATTTGAAGACGCGATGCAGTCTCATATCTGTGTCTCTGATTTCGCTAGATTTTATTTTCAGTTTCCAGTTCAAATCACAGATTGTGCTTGCCAAATTTTCCAATGAAATTTAATGTATATTCCTACTCTCAAATCAAACCAAGGGTTAGCTCTATAGCACTATCTGGGTTGTTGTGTTTTAATTCATAATCTCCCCCGCGTGTTTTAAAATATTACATTTTAAAATTCCATCGCGTGACCTATTTCAATATGTCGTAATGCTTCCGCCAACTCTTAAACAAATATGTGAACACATTTCCTGCTGTAGTACCTTCCGCCCAGATTGTCTACTCTGCCATCTTATCTGTAATAATTACGCGGGGATGGTCAATCGTAAGCGTTTTACGTATTTATCACCAGTGTTTTCGCCCGTCCCTCAGACAGCTTAATCAGACAGTATGGCTTCCTTTATGTCGATCGGGCGAGACCGTCTTGGGTAAACAGGCACCGTTGCTATCAAAAGGTGGTCAGACTGATTCAAAGAGATAAACGTATTACCGCTGACCGGTGATAATCAACCTCGGTAATACCACCGTTCACCTGGCGTAACGTAAATACGTCTGGGAGCGGCTTCAGAGCACAAATAATGGAATCGCAAAATATGCCAAATAATAAGAGGTGAGTGAGAGAAAAATGAAGAAAAGAAGTGATACTGCAAGAGGGAATGAAAGAGTGAGAGAGGGGCACAAAAGTACATGTACAAACTACAAACGTTTCATCACAATTTCTAGCAATACTAAAACACGATGTGTATCATTAATACTCTATGAGGACTGTCAAAAATTAAAATTTTGAATTAAAAAGATTATCCTGAATGGTTTCTTATCATTATTTTTTTTAAAACTCCAAAGCATTTACTAACTGAAATTGCCACCATTTCCGCCTTCAAACAGCAGGTGCTTTCTGTTCGACCTTGAGAGGCCATTATTAGCTAAGTACAATTAGGGCGAGATAAAATTAGCAATATATCTTTATATCACGCTATCTATTGCAATTTACTACTTACAGTGTATATTTTATTATCATTTTCTTTGTCTCGTCTTCTTCTTTATTTTTAGACAAAACATGACATATCTGTGATGACTGGGTCTTAGATTTAGATTATTACCACATCACGCTTAAGGCTTACACTATTACAATCTGACTTTTGTGCTTGGATCGCTCTTCATATACATGGCCACACGTGTACTGAAGATATAATCTTTTTATTTATGCATCAATGATCAGTCTGATTTTCTGTCCTGTGGTTTAGTGATATCTATGTTACTTTATTTATTATTTAATGCGGAAAACATGTTTCCTTCTGTAGTAAACTGTTTGAAACGCAGAAGTTTATACACATTTCTACATTCTCGTTCATTGTACCGTGTTTTCCTATAATCTCGTCAAAGCCTCATTAAATGAACTGAAAGGATGATATGAGAGTGTCACAGAGAGTTATGATCATTAAATTCTCTATATACTCTTCTTTTCTTCACCCGTGTCCTCTATTTTATTATCACTCTTTTATCCTTTTTTGTAATTTTTCGCATTCGTTCGTTTGCGACTTAAACATTACTATTTTCCCATTCAAACTTTCGCCGAGTTTCTGTTCTCATTTAGAAACGCACCAGTGATGTTATTATGTAGATGCCAGACTCGGGAGGTTATTGCGTAGTGGACGAAACTGTGAATATTCGCTTTCGCCAGACCTATAGGCGACATTGTCTCTGCATTTTCACCTGCCACAACAAGTTGCATCGGCTGAGCGCTCAGGTGAGGCGCGATAACCGACATCTCCTCGGCGCAGTTTGAGACATTTGTCTGGAAATCCCAGCTGACAAGGCACTCACTGTTGGCCCTGGTCAGCGTGAGGGGTGAAAACGCACGAGTGTCAGTTCATGGCAGTCTTCTGGTTTATGTAAGGTGTTTAAGAATGAGAAGGGGAGATTATTTCGTTTTGCGAAATAAAGTGGGACCCCTTTGTCTGGTAATAGATATAACCAGAATGTTAAACTTTATTTGCATTCAGTCCTCAAAATTCGCAGTAGACAGGTTGCTCGTGAATAGAATAAGCTGTATAGCGAAGTTTCTCAGTTTGTTTCGACAATTTGTCGAACTTCTAGACTTCAATAAATATATCAGCGTATGATTCTAAAGTTGTGCGACCACCTGTAGTTCTGTGTTGAGGTAAATATATATATATATATATATATATATATATATATATATATATATATATATATATATATATATATATATATATATATATATATATATATATATCTAGATTTTGTGAGTGATTAAGTGATAATCGCTTATTTCATATTTCACTAGTTAGAGTTGGTGCAGAGTGCTTAATTTATATAGTCTGTATTATTTTATAGTGACGAGTTACAGTGGAAAACAGAAATTATAATTTCTAGCTTAAACTCAGTCGGCTATTAATGAATTAAATTTAACTACTAAATAATCAGACGAGAGAATATACTTTAAAACTAACTTATAAATGCTAGATGCCTCATGAGTGTTGACGGAATACGTATGTATTCCTAATTCATGATGATGGATTTTTATATATATAACGTATTTCACGGGAACTTTTAAACGATAAGTCAAGCTCTATGCTTGCAGTTCAAAACGTAAGTTATATTGAGTACATAATATGTAAAATATTTCATATGTGTTTTTCTTTATTCAGTGAATAATGGGGTAACCCAAATTTTGCCGGCGTTTAGTAAAGAGACATACCTGTGAGAAACATAAACATTTTATATCTTTAACCACGTGGGGTTTTTCAAGTACCACCTGTCTGACAGTGCGTGTGCCTTCAGAGATAGACAGAATACCAATCCCACTAACAGGTTTTTTTAAAGAATAAATGTTTATACCGGGCCTTTGAGGCAGATCATATTCTCCTCGAACTCAGTGTTGAGGCTACTTTGTGGCGAGAATAATTACAGAAATCTAAAACATTAACTTTCCGACATTGTTGACAAAGTGTGTGGTGAACCTAGATTATCTGTTGAGAGAAGTTGTCCACCGGTCATCTCCCTAATTAAGGGAAATCTCGTGTTCTGAAACTGTGTGCCCGCTTAAGCCTAATTCTTACCTCGTGACACTAACTTTAGTCTGAAATAACTATCGCATGAAGCAGACGCTCCCCGGATCCATTTTGATGAAACCAACAAACAAATCTGCAGAACTGGGATCCGCTTCATTAAACGACAGAAACAGATAAAAAGGTGTGTGAGTGTCCCGAAGTTTGCTCCAGACGGCAAACAACAGCACGAGTTTAGGTAAGGTTGTGTGAGTCAGGGCCCTGATGAAAGAACCGAGTGAAAGTAGACTGAAGGATGGTCTTTGTTTGAGTCACCCACGTTGTAACTTCCTTTATGTAAGTTATTGCTAACAATATTTTCCCTTAGAATAAAGCAGAGTATCATGTCTGTTCATACCTTAAAAGGGAGAAACCATAGACTCAATCATATGTATCTGTAGCTCTTTGGGGTTATCACTTTCTTCTAACGGGACTGTGAGCTATATATATATCCAGGGGAAGGACCATACAAACGGGTCTATCACTATTGTAGCATTCCTTAATTTTTATAACTATGTGTACATGCTTTAGACGTATTTTATATGTTGTGATGTAAGTTTACTATGATAATTAAACTATACCTACATTTAATTCAGTGTGGTGGTCAGTTCGTTCCCAAAATATCTATATAATCACTGTTAATGTTTTTTCCACGTCTGTGTGTTTAACTGTCGTCACTTGAATGTGCGTGCACGTGAGTGGATAGAGATATGTTAATATATATATATATATATATATATATATATATATATATATATATATATATATTTATATATATATATATATATATATATATATATATATATATATATATATATATATATATATGTGTGTGTTTAGACTGTCTGACTCCTCTAAATCTGTTGTAGAAGAAAGGCGGAAAGAGAGAGAGATTCTCGATTTCCGGGACAGCCTCTATCACATTCTTCCAGCTCACTCGTGGAAATATATTTCTATTACTACCTCTCCCTGTGACTATCACTTATTCTAATTTATTCAGAAGGGACCAACCCAAGTCTTAATTTTCCTATCAAAAATCTACGACAGAGAGTTTAAATTAGAACACACAAATAAAGAGCGGGAAATGTTCAGCTGTGAATAAAATTGAGAATTCAGGACACGAGAGCTAGAAGAGGATAAATCTCGGAGGTTAATAGATTCATGAAGGCTGGAATATAATTATACTATTCAAAGTCGCGAAAAGAAGAGACGGTAGAATACTATAAAGTCATGTTTAAACATAAGGTTTTTAATAATAAAACTCTTAACTAGAAATAAAGATTATATTTAAATCCCCGTTAACGAAAATAATGGGTTGGTTTGGTTTCTAAGGACCATCTGCATTGCATACAGACAACCCATCAGTTTTCCGATCTCCTTCCTTAGATCACACATGGTCAATCTCAGCACAGTGCACGAACTACGTAGCACCGGCGACTGTGTGTAGACAGACATCACACATTCTATAAATATTTGAGTGGTTGGTAGGTTTTTCCTAATTTTATAAATTTTGCTATTCAGCGACTGTATGGCCTACTCTTTACGATTTCCATCTGCCGAGGGATTTTTAATACGCGCAACTTGCACCCTGGATGTCCTATTTTTTTCCTTATCCGAGAAGGCTAGGCATCCGATCTCACTACCCATGAGATCAGGGGGGAGTATGACATCATATGGACCCATTGGTTCTGAAAAAAATGTCAAAAAAATATATTCACAGAACTGGGAACCGAACCCTGTACCTTCACTATTAGAGGTGGACGCCATACCTCTGAGCCACTGAGATCCCCCTTGTATTAGTTACTTGATGTGAATTGTTGTAGGGACAGCTCATTATCAGTGCACGTTCTAATGTTTGGATTGTTCTCACGATGTACTTCTTTACTGTGACCACCACTCTACTCCCGCAATCATGTTCTTTTTTTTTTTAACTTCATCAATTCTACCATTACATACCCCAATTGCTTCCTGGTCTAGGTCGATTCTTACTATGCTTCCAAACCATCTTATCGGACTTAAATATTTTTGCTACTGTCAAGCAATCTTCAATTTGTAAACATATGTTGAATTTTTACATCTTCTTCTTTGATCCTTAGCCGCCGACCATCAAAGCAGTCAGTGGCCATTACGCCTAGTGGCGTCTTGTAGGGCAACAACAAATTGATTCCACTCTACTCGGTCGGCGGCCATCCTTCGCACAGTGCCCCAACCCCGGTTCATTCCCTGCATCTCAGCCTCCACAGTCCTCCGCCAAGTTGTTTTCGGTCGGCCTTTCTTTCGCCCTCCCCCAGGGGTCCACAGCACAGCTGCCCCCGTGATGGCGCCGGGGTCTCCCCTGAGGACATAGCCAACCCAGCCCCAGCGTCCGCCAGCCACGATGGTGCGCATGTCCCCTCGCCCGCTCCGAGTAAGCAGATCTCCGCTGGCGATGGCACTCGGCCAAAAGACTCTGAGAATCTCTCCCAGGCATGTCGTGCGAAAAGAGGACAACCTCGACATCTCCCTCTCTGCAACTCTCCAGCCCCCTGCGCCACAGAGAAACACAGAAAGCACACAGCTCTGACACAATCCCAATCCCGTGCCCGTGCTGCACCGAGAGGACCCCCAGATGCCGTCCAGACCAAAAAAGGCTGTTCTTGCTTTGTTCATTCTGTTGTTGATGTCTCCACTTGCTCCGCCGTCCGGTGTCACCATGCATCCCAGGTATGTGAAGGCGTCCGTCTGCCCCAGCCGCCGATTCCCCACCGACATGGGCCCAGGGCTGCTCACACCGAGCGCCATGACCTCTGTCCTCCCCAGGTTGACGCCCAAGCCCACCCGCTGGCTACACTCATTAAGTCCATCCGTTTCCTCCTGGACGCGCCGATGCGAATGCGCCAGCAGTGCAATGTCATCCGCACACTCCAGATCCTCCAACGTAGAAAATGCAGTCCATCCCACTCCTCTTGGACCGCCCTCTGCCGCCCAGCGCACCACCCAGCCCACGACTGCAAAAAATAGAGTGGTCGACAAGAGGCATCCCCGCCGCACTCCCGCACCCACCCCAAAGGCCAGGCCGTCCCGCCCAATGCCACACGCAAAGCCGGCACAAAGGCTTTCCACGATTGACACCACGCAGCCCGGAATTCCACAAGCCCTCAGCACCTTCCATAAACTGTCCCTATGCATACTGTCAAAAGCCTTTTCAAAATCAACGAAACCAATGCACAGCCGTCCCTGCCACTCCGAGCACTGCTCTACAATGCTCCCGAGGGTAAATATATGATCCACACATCCTCTGTTCTCTCCAAATCCCGCCCGCTCCCTCCTCAGCCCGTGGTCCACTGCCCCTGAGACTCTCTGTACAACCATCCTGCCCAGCATCTCGCCGGGAACCGAGAGAAGAGCCACTCCTCTCCAACCATTGCAGCCTGCAAGATCTCCCCCCCCCCCGGCAACCCGACAATCACTCCCCCTCTCCACTCCGCCGGTGCCGCTCCCGCCCTCCAGACCCGCGCAAACAGTGGCCCCAACAGCTCCGCCGCCAGCTCCGGGTCCGTCTCAAACAGCTCTGCACTCAAGCTATCATGACAAGGAGCCCCTCCACTGCTCAACCCCCCGATTGCCGCGACGATCTCCTCCCCTAGCGGGATGTCTGTACATCCAGATCATTTTCAGCCCCAGGAACATTCAATTGTGTCTCCGGTGGTTCCCTACTCAGAGTCTCTCTGAAATGCTCTGCCCATCTTGTTTCCCGGCCCTCCACTGTCGTGATGAGACCTCCGTGCCCATCTTCCACCAATGTAATACTGTTTGCACCCCGCTTTCCACCAATGATTTTAGTCATTTTATATACTGTGCCCTGTTCACCTCTCAGCGCCGCCTCCTCCGCCCGTCCCGCAAGGTCATCCAGAAATGTCCCTCCGTTATCACGGGTTTGACGTTTAACTTCCCTGTCCAGCTGACTGCACCGTTCACCACATATTGCCTTCAACCTGGGAGACCCAGCTTCTGTCCTCCCTCTTTCCATTTCCCCTCTCCCCGCCATGGTGTCTAGCGTATCTGGTACTATCCAGTCCCGGCTCTCTCTTTCCTGGAATCCCAAGCATGACCTGCTGCTCCCCCTGTATATTGTTGAGATGGTGTTGAATCTCAGGTCAACATCATCGGTCTCTGTTCTTTCCTGGCCCTCGACAATCTCACATCTTCTCTTCACGTCGACCACGAAAGCTTCTCCGGCGAGGGGATCCCCCAGTCTCGCGATGTTGTATCTTTTCCGCCTGATCGCAACCGGTCCAGCAGCCCCGAGCCCCACTTTCAGCCCCGCCACCACCAGGTGATGACCACCTCCCACATCCGCGTTTTCCCCCCCCCCCCCCACCTTCACGTCCTGTAGTGCACGTCTCCATCTGCCATTGATCACCATGTGATCCATCCGGCATCTGTCCCGCCCGTCCGGCGACCCCCATGCCAACCCGTGCACCCCCCCCGTGTGGAAAAAGCGTTCCTCCAATGACCAGGTTGCCAATACCGCAGAAGCTTACCAATCTATCCCCACTCTCACCTGCTGCCCCACCGCCACATCTCCCCACCACCCGCTCGTTATAACCATTGTGCGCTCCCACCCTCGCATCCAGGCCTCCCATTACCACAATGAGACCGCACCTGGGCGCAGCCTCCATCTCCCTCTGTATCCGCCGATAGAACCCGTCCCCGATCTCTCCATCGCCGTCACCCACTGGTGCACAGCCCTGCACAATTGTGGCGTTGGTGAACCTCCCTCCCAGTCCCGCCCCCACCAGTCTGCCGCCGATGGGCCTCCATTCCAGCAAAGACCCTTCCATTCCCCCCCCCCCCCAGGACAATGGCCACACCCTCGCCGTTCCGACCAACCTCTCTGCCAGAACAAAGCACCGCTTCCCCTGTAGCTGTTTCCACTCTCCCCCCACCTGTCCATCCGCCCTCGCCCACTCCCAGGACACGCATCCTGCAGTTCCCCATCCCTGCTGTGACCCGTCTCAGCCCCCCCCTGCCCCACCCACAGATTCGACGTTCCAAAAACCAACCCTGGCCTCGTGCCCTGCTGCCGGGGCATCCGCCCCCATGCCAGCGGTCCCCTCGGCCCCCACCACCGTCAGCCACACGAGCCTTGAGACTCCGGATGTCCGCCCCGCAGCAAAGCCTTTCTGTCCCAGTGGTCCCTTTATATGTCTTGGGACTGGTCACGATACCAATTAAACTAAATGTCACCGCTGGACTGGGTGTTTTAAAGACTGGTCCAAGAAGGCACCAATTAAACTAAATGTGACAGTGCTATCTCTTCTTATTATAGTAAACTAGGTGACTGGGGCAGGCCTAGTTGTCTACCTTCTATTTGTCAATTTGATCCATTGACCTATCTTGCAAGTAAGAGTATATCTTAATACTGGCCCTCACCGCCAGAGTTATTGATTCCTGGATGATATTCTCTCAAAACTTCCAACCTAAACTCGTTCCATCCCTTCTTATGATGTTACTTAAGTGACAGCTTCGTATAGTAGTTAGTTTCTTTATGTCCAGTATCTTGTTTACTCTAGCACTCAACAACCTTTTAGAGACTGAACCCAACTTGAGCAACGTTCCATCAAAACAAACAGTTTATTTACATCATATAAGTTCATCATAACAGAGGCATGTGGTACTAATTCCAGGTACAAACATTTCCTAACTATCTCTTGTAGATCCCATTCCTCCAGGGTATATATCCATGTACCTGTATATATATATATATATATATATATATATATATATATATATATATATATATATATATATATATATAATATATATATATATATATATATATATATATATATATATATATATATATATATATATATATAGCTCTCTACCTGAGAACACCAACAGATATGGTTTATACCTATTTTCTTCCCTTAACGTTTTTATATTTATTCTGGCTTTTCCCAAGCCTTTCATCAACTCTTTCCTGAGTTGGTTTCCTTCATCTACTAATCCTGTCAGATCTAACTCAATTTACTCAAATACCATCATCTTAAAACTCATATATGCAAATTAATACATTGGGTACACCTGTTGCGGTATTCTCATACTTATACCTGCTAGAGAGCTCATGTTTCATCCTGTAAATACAATCAAACTTCAATTGCTTATTCATCTTACTTGTAGCAGTTGATGTTGCAAAATTCATTATACAATAGCCCAACACGGCTATTAAATCCATGTTCTTCTGTAAAACTTCTCAGCTGCTGACTTAGTCTCAGTTTATTCACATCATAGTCAATTTTGTAGCTTCAGCTTCGTTTCTCCTTATTCTGTGCTCACTTAGTTGTAAGCGTCGTTAACCTTGTAATACCTTATTTCAACTTCTGAAATAATTCTATTCAATGTCTATCAAAAGTTATGAGTCAAAGGACCTACTTACTTTGGTTGCACCGAATCCTCACAACACTCATTTTTCTTACTATCACCCCTTATCACTAAACTTATATTTTAAACACAGTTCTGTCTTTCATAAGTGAATAGATTCTACTGTTCTAACTAGGTCTATAGGATTCTTCAGAAGTATTCATTCTGTTTCTCACAGAATTGTAACTTGAGCCTGGCAGAAAACACATTCCTGCCACTCTACGTCCTTAACCAGGACTGCTTCCTCCGAAAAAATGCGACCGCTCAACAGCGCGTCTAAATGAGTTCTCCTCTATAAAATCATTACTAGCTCATCTGTCCTTGTTTACGGTGAATTCATTGGTTCCTCCTATTCTTCGCTCAGCTGAAAAATGTTCACGCTTATCCGCTGTGTAAACAACTCAGTGAAGTGTCATCCGTTGTCCTGGTAAACTTTTCACGTGCATATTTTTTTTTCTCAACTCACTTAATCATATAAGGGAGGTAATTAACCATTGTCTCCCTTTGCATATTTGACTTAACCTTATATTATCTTCTCTAAAGCTTGCTATACAATTCTTATATGTACATTTTCTAAACCATAATTACCAACTCACCAAATCTACTTATGTGTAATTAAGCACTTTCCTCCCCTGACTTTAATAATTAGAGTCTTCTCCCTTTGATCAAAGCATGATTTCACTCATCTTATTTCCCTTTTAGCAAGACAAATAGTCTTTATTCAAATCTATTCTTATTTCTTAAACCATTTTTTCATACCTTCCCTCTTAACCAAAACCAAATCACCGCTTATAATTCCTGCTTGAGCATTTTATAATGCTCCTAGCAAAGTGAACGGTGACATACAACCCGGGGACATACAAATGTATCCCATAGGGAGACATTTGTGTTCCATCATCTAGCAATCCCATTCTATTCTTTAACATACCATTATCACCGCGCCTGTATACATATTCAAAGTCTACATGTTAAAAAATTTCCCCAAAAAAATATTTTGAAGCAAAATGTAACGCTACCTCATTGCTGAACCTTAGCTTGAGGCATACCATCAATACTCAAAAAAAAAAAAATAAATCATGGCTCCTATTTTTCGACATGGTCACTGCCTCTGGACACAGAGGTTTGTCAGTACCTTTATATGTCTTGAAATATCTGCTGTTAATGTAATTTATCCATTATACGAGACAGATAAGCAGAAATAACTAATTAGTGGTGCATCAGTAAATATCCTAATGTGATAGTGAAAGATGTCACTATGTCAGAGTTGATGTGCCCGACTGATTCTAGTCTTGGATGCATCAGTCAAATCCTTCACTCTGTCTAAACCTATATATACATGCACTAGTATCTTCATATGTATTGGGGCGATAGTGAAAGATACATGTCACTATGTCAGAGTTGATGTGCCCGACTGATTCTAGTCTTGGATGCATCAGTCAAATCCTTAACTCTGTCTGAACCTATATATACATGCAGTAGTACGTCAGGGTTAACAAAATATCTAACCTTAGGATGTAAAAGTAATATAGTCATGACCCTATAACTGTCATTACCATCATCTCTTAAGTAAGCAGTACCCATAATACCAATACTGCAACCAAGTTTTTTTTTTCTCCTGTTATCTCTGTACAACCAGTGCAGTAAAAAGTGGGGACGTTCATCCTCAGTGCAATATTTGCCTATGTCCATGAGTAAGACTCCACTTGACTGAGTCTGGATCACTTCCCTTCTTCTTTTCTTTTCTCTTTTCTCTTTTTTTTTCTCTGGTCCTGAATACTTTTATGCCTGAAATAGGTACATTATAATAATTAACATGCATTTAATGTACTATACATATTTTAACCAATGTCAGTCTTGATCATCAAGTATGCTGCATCTTGTACCTTGGGAAGAACACTGTTAAGTTTCCTAAAACTATATGTAGTTATTCTAGGTTGTCACATTCATAAGATTATATGTGTGTACTCTACTGTGTCACAATGATGAACTTCTATGTATTCACTCTACTTTGTCACATTCTTAAGACTATGTTTTTAATTCACTTTGTCACATTCTTAAGGCTATATGTTTGATCTACTTTGTCACACTCTTAAGACTATGTGTAATCTAGTTTGTCAACTCGACTCTCTTTAAAGAAGTTAGTGAGTACTGTAAGTGTCTAAGCGTGCTCCAGTATATGAATATCAACTTAAGCTAAACACAGTGTGACTCAATTAATTAACTTAACTTTAGGTACTATGTTGGTTAGAGTACCGAATTAAACACTATAGCTGGGTAGTGCTTTATGACGACTACACTAAGTTGGAGATTTGTTTTGCGAGTTCCAACAGTGTAATCTCTCTGCTGGAGAGGCGACTGTCATACTGTGACGAAGCTGATATGCATTGCGATGTCGTGTTTATAGTCGCTCTGCAGGAGGGGGGTGGGGGGGGGGGGTGGGGGGCGAACGAATATTTATATTTTGTTGGAAACCTAGTGAAGGTTTATGTACTTGGCGATGATTTCTTTTGAATCTTGTTCGTAGATGTTCTTGCGGTAATCGTAGCAATTTCGCTCTTGGTGGTGAATCTAGTGACGAAGGTTGGTAAGGGCGTTTGGTAGCTATGCGTATTTCGGTGCTGGTTGTATCATACATACACTCTATGTCGCTGTCTTCTCGTTCTGTTACGTCAAGTTCAGATTCCACCTGTGCCGAAGGCGTATTAATGACATTCTTGTTACTATTTATGTGCTTCGCTGTAGGACTCTGGGTATGGTGAGTAATGTTACTTTTCGTCACTTGTAAAGACTGTTCGTCATCGCTATCCGAGCTAGAGTATGTAGGCTGGTGTCTACTGGAGGTTGACGGTTGTAGTCCCTGACTACCATGTTCTTCTGTAAAGTTGCTACCGTGGGGGGCTATGTTTCTCGTTGCTGATTTCAGAGGTCTGTCATCTTCGCTATCCCAAGTTGAATGTGTAGACTGGTGTTGACTGGGAGTTGACGGTTGTAGTCCCTGACTACCATGTTCTTCTGTAAAGTTGCTACCGTGGGGGGCTATGTTTCTCGTTGCTGATTTCAGAGGTCTGTCATCTTCGCTATCATAAGTTGAATGTGTAGACTGGTGTTGACTGGGAGTTGACGGTTGTAGTCCCTGACTACCATGTTCTTCTGTAAAGTTGCTACCGTGGGGGGGGGGGGGGGTCTATGTTTCTCGTTGCTGATTTCAAAGGTCTGTCATCTTCGCTATCCCAAGTAGAATGTGTAGACTGGAGTTGACTGGGAGTTGACGGTTGTAGTCCCTGACTACCATGTTTCTTCTGTAAAGTTGCTACCGTGGGGGGGGGGGGGGGGGGGGGGGGGGGGGGGGGGGGGGGGGGGGGGGCTATGTTTCTCGTTGCTGATTTCAGAGGTCTGTCATCTTCGCTATCCCAAGTTGAATGTGTAGACTGGTGTTGATTGGGAGTTGACGGTTGTAGTCCCTGACTACCATGTTCTTCTGTAAAGTTGCTACCGTGGGGGGCTATGTTTCTCGTTGCTGATTTCAAAGGTCTGTCATCTTCGCTATCCCAAGTAGAATGTGTAGACTGGTGTTGACTGGGAGTTGACGGTTGTAGTCCCTGACTACTATAGTATGTTTGACTTGATATGGACGCATGAGGTTCTTCGTCTTGTGTCGATAGTGGCGTATTACTATCTCTCCCGTGTAGACGATTGTCTCTGTATATTAATCTTTCTCTCAATTCTGCTGGTGGAATGTCATCTTCATCTTCTGAGTCTTCTCTGCAGCGGACTAAACGATGTACAGCATCTTGGAGTTGACCTGAAGTGTTACGTTGTTGTAGGCTAATGTTCTGCTCAACATCCATGTCGTTTTCTTCACGTGAAGTACTTAATGTCTCTGTGGAATCATAATAACTCAACGTGACTTTTCGTATTGGTCTGCTACTGCATAAGGCTGGCGGAGCTTTAGGGCGATGATCGTCTTTTTTCATCTGTGATGCGTGTGCTTTGACGGTTATGTTCTTTTCCTCATGCCATAGTCTGTAATTAACGGGTGTTGTCTGTTCTACTATTTTTATATCCATCAAGCCATCGTGCATCCAACTTATTATCTCTAAGATTCTTCTTGTAATATACTTTATCTCCGACTTTGAACTTCTCTAACTTCGCTCTTTTGTCATGCTGCTTCTGCCATTTCTTGAAGGCTTTCTGTGCATTACTGTTTGCTATCTGATGTGCTCTGTGTTTTTCTTGTAGTATAACTTCTATAGGATCTTCACCTTGATATTTCTTTTGGGGTTGTAAAAGATTATCTAGTGGGAACATAGGCTCACGTCCATATAGCATGTAGAACGGAGATAGTCCTGTCGTCTCGTTTATGTTTACTCTTATCGCTTCAAGAGCTTGATTGATATATACATCCCAATATTGAGCATTGCCTTGTATATATTTAGCAAGGATATCGTGCAATGTAGCATGCATTCTCTCATTTCGTCCGTTTGCCTGCGGTCTATAAAAAGTGCTAGTCGTATGCTGAATATTCAAAGTCCGAAGTGTCTTCTTAAAAGGGTTGCCTACAAATTGCTTTCCATTGTCCGTGATGATTCTTTTAGGACAACCATGTCTTGGTACAAATTCTTGTAGAAAAAACTCTGTCACTGTCGCTGACGTTATATTCTTAAGAGGATAAGTTTCAGGCCATACTGAATATTGATCAACAATATGTAAAAGGTATGCATTTCCAGATTGCGTAACAGGATATGGACCAGAAATGTCCATACTTATAACTTCCATAGGAAAATGAGATGATTTCATTTCCTGTAAAGGAACTTTAGTTGGTCTCATATTTCTGATTCTGCATACCCTACAAGTACCAACATATTCCATTATATCTTTGTACATAGACTTCCAATAGTATCTTTTCTTGATTATATCAATGGTTTTATCTCTCCCTACATGTCCATTATTATCATGAAACTGCTCTAGTAGTTGGGGTATTACTGATTGTGGAATTACTTTCTGTAATCTCCCCTCTTGTTTCTTATCAATATGATATAGTAGTTGATCATTGGGCAAGATTATAAACCGTTTAAGCGACGTAGGTTTCGTTTGCACTTGTTTGATGATCTTAAGAATTTCGGGATCTTTTCTCTGCTCAGTATGTACATCAAGTGTATCTACATCTGTTGTTTGCTGCGTGCCATTATCTGTTATGGTAGTGGTGTTTCCATCATCCACTCTGTTGGAATTTATAATGTTAATTTCCTTTGCGTTGTCGTTGATATCTGTAGACGCAATTAGATCATCTTCCAATATAGTACTAGGTTGTGGCGTTCGCGAAAGGAGGTCTGCACACGTGTTTTGAATACCGGGAATGTTTTCAATTTTTGTATCATATGATTGTAGGTTCATAGACCATGTTTGTAACTTTTTTGGCTGCTCCTGCGTCTTAGTAAGCCAATTCACTAATGGTTGATGGTCTGTTCTGATAGTGAGTTTAGTACCTCTGATATAAAAATCGAGTTTTTGTATCGCGTAATGTATAGCAAACGCTTCCTTCTCCGTTGTCGACCATCGTTTCTGAGTTTTAGAGAGAGCGTGTGACACGAATGCTATAGGCATTTCATTAGGGATTTCTGGTATAATGGGTGTCTCATTCTCTTCCCTGATTTGGACTAAGCAAGCACCTATTGCTGTATCTGAAGCATCTGTATACAAGATCATTGGACGGGATATATCCGGATGTGCAAGCAGTGGTATCTTTGTAAGTGCTTCCTTAAGATAATCAAAGGATTCTTGGCATTCTTTCGTCCACCTAAATCTTGAATATTTCTTGGTAAGTGCAAAGAGTGGTTCAGCAGCCTTGGAGAAATTAACGACGTGACGTCTGTAGTATCCGCAACAACCAATATACGCTCGTACTTGCTTCACTGTTGTGGGAGCGGGCATGTTCCTTATTGCTTCCACTTTATCTGTATCAGAGCGAATACCTTCTTTATTCACTATAAACCCTAAGTATTTAGTTTCCGTCTTTAGGAACTCGCATTTACTTAGTTTGAGTTTAACCTGGTGATATCGTAGGCGATCAAAAACTTGTTCAACCTTGTATAGGTGGTCATCCACAGTACCTGATGTGTGAATCAATACATCATCAATATAAGCTAATGCGAAAGAATGCATTCCTTGTAGAACTTCATCCATCAACGACATATATGTCGCGGGACTTCCTTTCAACCCAAAAGGCATAACGTTCCATTTGTAACTACCCATGTGTGTACAAAACGTTGACTTTTCTTTCGCTGCTGGTGTCATAGGAATGCACCAAAATCCTGAGCGTGCATCCAATGTAGTGAAATGTGTGGAGTGTCCAAGTGTTGCCAAAATATCATCTATCCGTGGCAATGGATACGAAATCGTTTTTGTAATTCTGTTTAACGCTCGATAATCACAACAGAATCTACTCGTTCCGTCTTTCTTGGAGACAATCACTATTGGTGACGACCATGCTGATCTCGATCTCTCTATGACTCCTGCATTCAACATGTCATTTATAGCTTTCTCTACTATTTGCCTGTTTTTTAATGGAGTGTGGTATGGTTTCAAACTAATGGGTTCTTCTGTTGTAGTTTGAATGTCCATATATACTGTATTAGTTCTACCTAACTCCATATCTGTTAATGCAAACACGTCCTGGTGTTTAGTAACAAACGTAGTGAGTTTGGACTTATTTTGATCATCTACTTTCAACGTGGCTAAAAGCTGTGCCAACCGATCTGGTGGTTCACTCTGTCTATGAGACTCATTATCTGTCCAAGGTATTTTAACATATATACTATGTTCTTCATCTCTGTGGAAATTTGTTCTTTCTTGTTCTGTTTTAGGATAATTAAAAGGTCTGAAACATCTGGACTTTGTTCTCTGCGACTTTGATTGACTTACATATTTTCCATTGGGTCTCTGCCATGGAGTATGCTCTTTCTCCTCATTATATACAGTGCCTCCTTTCTGTCGTTTACTACGACTATATTCAAAGGGACTTGCACATCTAAACTGGTACCTCTGATACAGTGGTTTATTCGAGTATCTCATATAGGGTTTCCGCCTTGGAGTATGCTCTTCCTCTGTATTACCAATATGATTGTTATTTTGTCGTTGACCACGAGTATTTTCAAAGGGCTTTGTTGAGGTTGGTAGTGCATGGTGAGTAACAAGATTAACATAAGTAGCTTGACCTGTGCTACCATCTGTTCTTCTGTATATACCATCCTGTGTTTTTCTTTGTATCACTTGATTCACTTTTCGTAGATAACTATAATATTCGTCTTCCTTCGCATTTGCATGTATGTGTTCAGGTTCTTCTCTGCTAGGTTTTTTATACAATGTGCCATTCCTCCTATTTCTATGTAGTGTTTGTTGATCTCTCTGTTTTTCATTCTTCCACTGGTCTCCAATTGCACCTCTATCCACTCTTTTTAATTGACTCTTCTCCCTTATTGTTCGTGTATCACTCCTGCCTCCATATCTGTTATTGAGTTGGTTGACCTCTGTGCTCTGCCGACAAAAGTTTCTGTTAGCGTCGGAAGGGTAACCTAAGGTATTATTTTGCCATGTGCGTGACATAAGGGTGTGCTGATTTTGATTGCAACTAACTTCAGGTGTGTAAAGATCTGAATCTTCACTCTTTATAATTATAATATTAGCACTGACTGATTGGTCTTAGAGATTGAATAAATGGTGATGGGTGTTACCTTAATGGTTATATAGTTCATACGCCCACACAGAGCAGAACATAATTCTTATATCACGCGAATGTCAAAATATCAAGTTCTGTGCTACTAACATATCACTGCTATACACGAGATCCTGCTATTGAATTCATTCTGTTTGTTGACCTAGATTTCCGCCACCCAGGCTATTTATGCGAATGCGTAGGTGTAAGCTCCTTCTAAACTGAAAACCACCACTGTTACTATATGTGGTTTCAGTCTGATGATTACTCCTTTTAATAGTTTAATGGCTATTTATGGTCATGCGTGACTATAATCACGCCTACTGTTCTCCTACCGTGTTAAATGTTGTAGTGAGTGTGCGTGGTGCATTCACACGCCACAGATACACACATCAGAGGCATGGAATGGTGTAACGGCAGGTGTACTGTTAATAACGTTTATTTTCACCACAACACGTTCATGAAATACACAGAATACACAGTCACAATTAAGTACAAGTCATAGCAATACAATAATACAGTACTCCAGTCACATCTCCACTTCTCATAATCATGAGCGCTATATAATATTACTACTGTTCTCTCAGCAACGGTCGGCATCCCCGTGCTAACATAATAATATTAATACTGGATCCTCTCAGCAACGGTCGGCATCACCGTGCTTATATAATGAATTCCTCAAATATGCCTCATCAAAGACGCTCTCAACATTGGCGCTCTAATGTAAATAATAAATGGCCTCTCCAACGATGCTTCCAACATCAGCATCACAATAAACGGACAATGGATCCCTTTTCCCAGCAACGGTTTATCCTCGCCGTGCTGACAATAATAAATTCCTCAAATATGCCTCATCAAAGACGCTCTCAACCTTGGCGCTTTAATGTATGTGTGGATCCTCTCAATGATAACGATGGCCTCTCAAATATGCTTCATCAAAGACGCTCTCAACCTTGGCGCTTTAATGTATGTGTGGATCCTCTCAATGATAATGATGGCCTCTCAAATATGCTTCATCAAAGACGCTCTCAACCTTGGCGCTTTAATGTAACTGTGGATCCTTTCAATGATAACGATTGCCTCCTCAAATATCATATAGATCCGGTTAGCCAACGGACATCATCCTCGCCGTGCTAACTACATCAATGGTGAATACTTTCGGCAATTTCTCGCAAGACTGCACTCCCTGGCAATCTGCAGTAATCTCGCCTTCACTCATCTTGACATTTATATATTCAAACAAATGTCCTGGATCCTTACCTCATCAAAAATACTCACAAACACAATTCTCCAATAAATTCAGAAATTATAGGCCTACACAAATAATATGGCCTTTATAACTTTTGCACTGCGCAGGCATTCTCAAAACACACACTGTAGAACCGACCTCTCCCGTCGGTACCCAAAAACAGAATGCAATTAGTTCACACACTAGACCCGCCAAAAAAGACACGAGACTCGGTTGTTTAAAAAAACACAACTCAGTCTCGATAATTGCATGGGCTAGTCACACGAGCTTACTCACAGCTCAAGACAGTTCAGAGAAAAAAACATCTCCGCGATTTGAACTGACCAGTGTTCGCCACTTGGAAACTTCTCGATCACACGAGGGAATTCCCCTAATACAATTTTAACTTAACATCAGCTTAACCAAGCAACATAACCCGTAATCGAATCTATTTGCTTAACATTTACAAGATCACCTCCCCTTGATAATATTTACTCTGTAACAGTTGCCACACCGCCCGGGAAAAAAATGATTTATCATTTTTTTTTTTGAAAATTTAAGTCCCAAAAATTTAGAGATAAATGAAATTATATTATATGGCTACCAAAAAAATATGTATCTATCCAAAAAATGTACCTATCAAAAAATGTACATCCACCCGAAATATCAGCAATAAATGTAATATTACAACTAAAACATCAAACATAATCAATCAAATATCCCAATGAATGTTACCGATGTAAATTACAACAAAAGCATCAATCATAATACAAGCATACCAAAATTAATCTTAATAGAACACTAAGCTAAGTACATTTAGTACAAGTAACAACCAATAGAAAGTGAAAGAACAAGATCAAACAACAGAAGAATGATCTGTAGTAAAGAAAAGTAAGAAATCGGAAAATGAGAAACAATTAACAATCCCACATAATAATCAATAAGAACAACAATTTCATGTACAATAAATACAAATTTATCAAAATACTAGTTACATTATACTAAGTTATATAATTAACTCAAGAATACAACGAATGAAAGTATAAGTATTGAAAAAAGAAGAAGTATACAAGTACCACGAAGAGAAACGAAGATGTGGTACAGAAATATAAACAAGATATGAACACATATCGAAAAGACAACAAAAAGATAGAATGAAATGAAGAATAATCATTAAAGACGAATGGAAAGCAAAGGTATGAACGCATAGAAAGTCAATGACAATACATACTAATAAATGTTTAGATCAAACAATATCTTCCAAAAATTAAATACAAACATGATTACAAGGCACAAAACAAAATGTCAAAGTATATCCATACTAACAGCACAAAACGAATAATTCATAACTAAACAAAGTCTAATAAGTAATTTAACTAAGTTACAAAAGTTATACTTAATTGAAAATAAATTATAAACTTTACCCAAACAAATAATAGCATTTGCGATAACTAAGTTTTGACCTAACGCACAATCAACCGCTAAATAATAAAAATACATCATAATATCAAATAAGACAAACTTCCAAAGAAGTAATATCCCTTTCAATCATAGGGCACACAAAAATAATTTACAATGCCAAAAAAACAATTTTTTTTAAAAAAAAAATTACCATACAAAGTATTTTAGAACGATAAGTTATCAAAAAATAAAATTATTATTTAAGTAATTCTAAGTCATAATTAATAAACTAACAATGAAATTAACTTCTAACAAAATGAGAGAAGCATAAAGTATCTTATCTCTAGACAAACACTTAAATCAAAACGTGTAATTTTTTTTTTTTTTTTTTTTTTAAATACATCACCAAAAAAAACCTAAGAAAAATACAATGTCATCTGTATATCAACTTTCCAACATACAAATATAACATAATGTTACAACAATCTGTCCATCTTTAAACAAACAAAAGTATCAGATGTGTCTATCAATTTTTACAAAAAAAAGTTCAATTTAATTTATAAGTTAATTCTGATTAACAATAGCGTTGAGCTTCAGTGTTATTTAACTGTAAATTTATATCTTACTCAGCCTAGTATAAATCTAAAATTTAATGGTACAATAAGATATGAAAAAGATCCTATAAAAATATCTTCAAAGTTTTTATAAAGAATATTTATCAAATTAATTTGTTGCAAAAATGTTGAAAAAATCTTATTATTTAAATTCTAAGTACTATGTTCTAAAAGGTCAATGTTTCTAACAATTCAAATACACAATTATTTCTGATACTGCAAGATAATTCTACAAAATCATATTACACAACATAACAATAACCACATAATTATCCTAACAATTACAGCTACAATCCGAAAAATATACAGAAAAATGAGCACAGGTTTGACACCGCTCACTGCATTTATCAAAAATTACACACAAATTATTACCAACACATATGTTACACACAATCAAAACAGAATAGTATACAATTGCATAAAAAATTAGACTGGTACATTCGAAACAGTCATATATGTTCCACAAAAAATATATATTAAGCAATCAAATGATTCATCAAAATGAACATCATAATGTTTCAAAGAAATTACAAATATTTTAATAGAACATCATATGATATATTATCCACAGAATACAATAACATGTACTATTCTAAAAAATAAATCAGCTGTAAAAAAAAATATTCCCGTCAATCCGTCATTAATTCTTGATCCTTCAAAAAGTGACTCGTCAGATGTATAGCGAGACGCTAATAGGTTCTGCTTGATAAATAATCCACATTCTTCACGAATAATGTCAACAAGTGCGCCAGCTCATCACAACGTCGCACGCTACGAGACAATACAAATGAAAATTTCTATTAATCATCTGTTAGATCTAATAAGGAAAAACGGAAAATCAACTTCCACATTTACCTATTTCTTGAGGTAGGGTAGAGTCTTGGCCCCTTTTCACACACCTCAACAAGTCCTCCTTACCTCACAGAAGGCTTAGCGATCACTTGACCGTAACGAAAGTTCATCCCTGTTGTAGCCTGAAAAAAAATTACTACGTTCACAAGAACGAGATGACCTTTCGCCACCACTAGTGTGACAATCAATAGTGTTATTACTTTGCTTGTAAACAACCTTGCTCTCATGTGGAGTACAGCTAACCTTGTTACAATTTCTATAGTTGCTGTTAAGAACATTGTTATTTGTTCTATTGACACAGTTGTACTGTTTCACATCCCAGTTAGCATAATTACGATTAGCATTTCCTCTTAGATAAAAATATCTACCAGATAGAAATGGCTTTTTATCAACAAATTTATTACCAGATTGACAAACTTTCACATATTTATTTCCATTACAATTTCTAATACTCTCAGAATCACGAAGTTGTGATCTGTCAAATTGTTTCTTGTTTCTAAGCAAAGAAACATTACTATATGAAGAAATCCCTTGGTACATTTTAACCTCAGGGTTATATCTCCTATCAAAAATATTTTTTTCCTTGTTTGTGGCAGTGTGTTTAAGAACTGGGTCACACTGACTTGACTGGGTGTGACCGAAAGATTTAACCATATCTTTATTGTTTTTCACCAAATATGTTTCCCTCCTGGAACAAGGAGTTCTATCTTTTTTCACTGCTATCAAGCCATCAGGGTTCTCACTTAATACCTTGTTTGTTTTTAATAACTTGAATTGAAATTTATTATTGTTTCTTTTGTTATCCACAGGGTTATCTAATACTGTAGATTTTCCTTTGCTAGCTTGCCGCCAGGAACCAATATCACAAGAATCATCGGCATTGCGTTGAAAGTTATATTTCCCTCGGAAAGATTTCTGTCCATTATTCTTGCCTTTAGAGTCCGCTTTATGTCTTTCACTGTCAACACTGACAGAAGACCACCTTTTTTTCTTCAAGAAAATGTCAAGTAGACCATCCAATCTCACTCTGGCTTCTGAAATTTGAATATCTCTAAGTGAAATCTCTGCACTTAATTTCTTGTTTAACCTCTCAACTCTTAAAACCTTGCAGCTTTCCTCTGCTAGCAAATTTTTAATCTTAGCGACCTTCTCTCTCTCAGCCGTTAATTCTAACAATGTCTCTGTCTCATACTGTTCTTTATTTGCTCTCAAATGAGTCAATTCTAGTTGTAGAGACTGAATCTTATTATCATCATTGTCATTATACATAATCTCTTCATTCTTCTTAAGGGGTACAATATTCATGTCCTTAATTTGATCACTGAGAATCATCTTATCATTCATCAACTCATGAAGCATTTCTATATAAGTTTGCTCATGTTCATTACTCTCAATTTTCAATTTCTCATACATCTCTCTCCTTTCTTGAAGTTCCTGAGTTAGATTTCTAACTTCACTATTGTTATCCTTAATCTGAGTTTCTAACTCTTTGATTTTACGCAATGCTACACTCAATGCTGTTTGAGTACTAGCAAGTTCTGAGTTTGATTTGGCTAAATCATCTGTAAGTTTAGAGACTTTTTCATGTAACTCACTTACTTCAGCAGTACATTCTATGAAACTTTCCCTTTGCTCTAGGGTACTCTGTTTTATGTCCAATTGCTTCTTCTCTTCTAGCATCCTTTTCTTATACCTCTCATCACTTTCATGAATTAGCTTTTCACATATCAATCTATTTATTTCAGACTCAGTCAGCTCACGGTCTCCAAATCCTAATAGTTCACGGTATTTTTTTTCATCAGCATCTGTATAATAGTCCATAGTGACTTACTTACTTAGACAACTATATATGTATCAATTAAACTTTCACCTCCACAAGCCAATTATCTTTTTAAGAAATTGCAATTATTTCTTAATTACTGTACACCAACTTCTGTTATAGTACCTATATATGACATACATTATCTATGCATCACCATATTCTTCATCAATCGATATAATTATCGAAACACAATGACAATTATCAACAGAATAAGTGATGGATAGTATAGGCAGACTTGCTGAAATGCAGAAAAGTGGCACAATCTACACAGAACAAAATCACTTATCTTAATATTCTTCTGTCCCTTCCGCCGACACACCAGATATCACAAAGTTCTGCAGATAAAACCGTTCAAGCGCAGAAAGGTACACAAACTAGATTTTCATCTCTTCAGGTTCTTGCCAAAGTGTAGAATACGCTCACCACAGCATCAGCCCGTACAGCATACAGGAAACGCAGCACAGCACCCTCTGTAACTGTTGACTTGAAACAATCTGCAAACGACTCTTCAAAACACTTCACATTTAGTTAAACTTGACTGTCTACCAAAACTGTCAACTTCCCATTGTAATGTTCTACCGTGTTGGACACAGTTAACCAACTAGGTCGAGGACCATGACACAATGTGAGGATACATAAGCCACGCCTACACAAGGCTTTCCTATCACGCGAACTCCGTGGGTTTATTCCGTTAAATAAAATGGCCCACCACTGTAAAGATCTGATGTTGATTCTTCACTTTAGAGTCCGCTGATAATGATAATGATGGCCTCTCAAATATGCTTCATCAAAGACGCTCTCAACCTTGGCGCTTTAATGTAACTGTGGATCCTTTCAATGATAACGATTGCCTCCTCAAATATCATATAGATCCGGTTAGCCAACGGGCATCATCCTCGCCGTGCTAACTACATCAATGGTGAATACTTTCGGCAATTTCTCGCAAGACTGCACTCCCTGGCAATCTGCAGTAATCTCGCCTTCACTCATCTTGACATTTATATATTCAAACAAATGTCCTGGATCCTTACCTCATCAAAAATACTCACAAACACAATTCTCCAATAAATTCAGAAATTGTAGGCCTACACAAATAATATGGCCTTTATAACTTTTGCACTGCGCAGGCATTCTCAAAACACACACTGTAGAACCGACCTCTCCCGTCGGTACCCAAAAACAGACTGCAATTAGTTCACACACTAGACCCGCCAAAAAAGACACGAGACTCGGTTGTTTAAAAAACACAACTCAGTCTCGATAATTGCATGGGCTAGTCACACGAGCTTACTCACAGCTCAAGACAGTTCAGAGAAAAAAACATCTCCGCGATTTGAACTGACCAGTGTTCGCCACTTGGAAACTTCTCGATCACACGAGGAAATTCCCCTAATACAATTTTAACTTAACATCAGCTTAACCAAGCAACATAACCCGTAATCGAATCTATTTGCTTAACATTTACAAGATCACCTCCCCTTGCTAATATTTACTCTGTAACAAGGTGTTTTCTCATTCTTGGTGGTATTCAAAGACGATCTTTGTACTTTGGCAACTATAGTACCTCTGTGTATCGTTGTAGCCTGTCCTGACGTGTTTATAATCATTACAGGGAAGTCACGTGAGGCTGAAACTTGTGCTATACCTTCAGTAACAAACATGAGGGGTTCATCATTTATATCCTCATTTTCCAAAGGTTCAATTTGTACTGACTGTCCTTTCTTGATATAATTAGAGCTCTTGACTCGTCCTCTAGCTATCACAAGTGTGTTAGGCTGTACTGTGACTGGAGTCGTCAACCACACCAAAGATGCTATGTGTATATCGTCTTGTAGTTGTATGTACTCCCCATTAATATTGATCTTGTTGAGGTCAAAATATATCCTAGCATTGTGAGCGGTAAGAAAATCTCTGCCTAGAATAAAATTTCTGGACATCCCACGTGTAATAATAAAAGGATGTGTGATCAGTTGTTGTCCTATGTGGAATTTGATGTATGCTGTACCACAAGACTTCAGAGATTGTCCCGTTACTGATGCCATAAACGTTTTTGAAGGTCTGAAAGTTACCAAGTGTTTGATCTTCTTGTACAGCTGCTCTCTAATCAAACTTACTGAAGCGCCAGTGTCCACAAGTGCGCGATAATTTTTGTCATGGATCTTGATCAGGCATGAGCTAGGATCTGGAGTAATATTTATGGAATGAATTTGTTGCTGTGGTGTCTCTTGCTGAAAATGTTTTTGATGTAACACCATGTTGTTATTATTTATGTTTTTGGACCTTCAATGAAGGAAGCTGTCTTCATTTACTTTGCGGTCATCACTAACGGTCCTACTTAGTGATTGACCGTTCCATTTTCCTGGTTATACTTTCGTGCTTGTCTGGCTCTGAAATTTGATGGTGTATACGCTCCTCTAAAGTTTTGGTTATGTCCTCGCGTACTATCATAACTACTCTGTTGTGGACCATTATAATTCTGCTGGTGCCAGCGAGGATGTTGTTGTCGGCACTCAGGGGCTATGTGTCCTCTACAACCGCAACTAAAACAAGTGGGAATATTCACCTGCTGTATACTCTGCTGCCTATGAAAATGTCGAGGATAGCTTGTGTTCACCTGTTTCTGGTTTTTCGTCCGGCTTGGGCGACGCCAACGAGAACGGGAATGTCCAATCTCCATCGGCTCATGTTCTGTCTGTGCCTCGACTGTTGGTTCTTGTTCGATACATTGATTAAACCTCGTTTGGACATTTTCTTCTGTAATCGCTATCTGTATCGCCTCATTTTATTGTATTGGGATCCTTACGAATCATATGGAGTTTTGTACTACTGCCCAACAGTCCGTCAATAAAAATTCCTACCAGATGTTTCTCAAGGTCCGGTGATGCTGTCAATCCATTCAGGAATGCCTCCTCCGCCAAATTTTAATAATTTCTCTGCATAGGATTGTATAGGCTCGTTGCGTTGTTGTTTGATGCGACGAAGTAATGACCATGCATGTTCCGTATTTGTAATATCACTATAGCGTTTTGTTAGCTCTTTCTTCAATGACTCATATGTCTCACTTGGATATGTATTATCACGTCTCCTTAAGAAATCCGTAACAAGAGCGTCAGACGAAAAATATAGTATCTTCTTCCGTTCCATATCTGTGCTTGCATTTATCATAGTGGCAAACCTGTCTGCATCCTTCATCCATTTCCTAAATTCTTTCGAGTCTCCTTTAAATGGGGTTATCACTGATCTAATCTGATTATATTTTGCATATAAGTCAACATTATATAGTGTTTCAGTAATGCTCTTTAGAGCGGCCATTGTTGGTTCTTGCTCCACAGGTGGTGGAACCAATATGGAATGTTGTTGTTGTTGTTGTTGTTGGTATTCCATCTCTCCTTGTGATGTAGCCATGTCACTTTAAGAAGGATCCTGGTCATGGCACCAATTAAACTAAATGTGTCCCAGTGGTCCCTTTATATGTCTTGGGACTGGTCACGATACCAATTAAACTAAATGTCACCGCTGGACTGGGTGTTTTAAAGACTGGTCCAAGAAGGCACCAATTAAACTAAATGTGACAGTGCTATCTCTTCTTATTATAGTAAACTAGGTGACTGGGGCAGGCCTAGTTGTCTACCTTCTATTTGTCAATTTGATCCATTGACCTATCTTCCAAGTAAGAGTATATCTTAATACTGGCCCTCACCGCCAGAGTTATTGATTCCTGGATGATATTCTCTCAAAACTTCCAACCTAAACTCGTTCCATCCCTTCTTATGATGTTACTTAAGTGACAGCTTCGTATAGTAGTTAGTTTCTTTATGTCCAGTATCTTGTTTACTCTAGCACTCAACAACCTTTTAGAGACTGAACCCAACTTGAGCAACGTTTCATCAAAACAGTTTATTTACATCATATAAGTTCATCATAACAGAGGCATGTGGTACTAATTCCAGGTACAAACATTTCCTAACTATCTCTTGTAGATCCCATTCCTCCAGGGTATATATCCATGTACCTGTATATATATATATATATATATATATATATATATATATATATATATATATATATATATATATATATATATATATATATATATATATATATATATATATATCTACCTGAGAACACCAACAGATATGGTTTATACCTATTTTCTTCCCTTAAGGTTTTTATATTTATTCTGGCTTTTCCCAAGCCTTTCATCAACTCTTTCCTGAGTTGGTTTTCTTCATCTACTAATCCTGTCAGATTTGACTCAATTTACTCAAATACCATCATCTTAAAACTCATATATGCAAATTAATACATTGGGTACACCTGTTGCGGTATTCTCATACTTATACCTGCTAGAGAGCTCATGTTTCATCCTGTAAATACAATCAAACTTCAATTGCTTACTCATCTTACTTGTAGCAGTTGATGTTGCAAAATTCATTATACAATAGCCAAACACGGCTATTAAATCCATGTTCTTCTGTAAAACTTCTCAGCTGCTGACTTAGTCTCAGTTTATTCACATCATAGTCAATTTTGTAGCTTCAGCTTCGTTTCTCCTTATTCTGCGCTCACTTAGTTGTAAGCGTCGTTAACCTTGTAATACCTTATTTCAACTTCTGAAATAATTCTATCCAATGTCTATCAAAAGTTATGAGTCAAAAGACCTACTTACTTTGGTTGCACCGAATCCTCACAACACTCATTTTTCTTACTATCACCCCTTATCACTAAACTTATATTTTAAACACAGTTCTGTCTTTCATAAGTGAATAGATTCTACTGCTCTAACTAGGTCTATAGGATTCTTCAGAAGTATTCATTCTGTTTCTCACAGAATTGTAACTTGAGCCTGGCAGAAAACACATTCCTGCCACTCTACGTCCTTAACCATGACTGCTTCCTCCGAAAAAATGCGACCGCTCAACAGCGCGTCTAAATGAGTTCTCCTCTATAAAATCATTACTAGCTCATCTGTCCTTGTTTACGGTGAATTCATTGGTTCCTCCTATTCTTCGCTCAGCTGAAAAATGTTCACGCTTATCCGTTGTGTAAACAACTCAGTGAAGTGTCATCCGTTGTCCTGGTAAACTTTTCACGTGCATATTTTTTTTCTCAACTCACTTAATCATATAAGGGAGGTAATTAACCATTGTCTCCCTTTGCATATTTGACTTAACCTTATATTATCTTCTCTAAAGCTTGCTATACAATTCTTATATGTACATTTTCTAAACCATAATTACCAACTCACCAAATCTACTTATGTGTAATTAAGCACTTTCCTCCCCTGACTTTAATAATTAGAGTCTTCTCCCTTTGATCAAAGCATGATTTCACTCATCTTATTTCCCTTTTAGCAAGACAAATAGTCTTTATTCAAATCTATTCTTATTTCTTAAACCATTTTTTCATACCTTCCCTCTTAACCAAAACCAAATCACCGCTTATAATTCCTGCTTGAGCATTTTATAATGCTCCTAGCAAAGTGAACGGTGACATATCCATTTATTGTTGTTTCCGTAACGTGCGATTTTTTTACATAGACAGGGGTGTCAGCCCGTATTTCTACATAACGTGTTTGAATTAAACGAAAAGGAAAGAAATAAAGCACGTCACTACATAAGTTCCAACAAGCTTAGAGCCAAGGATTTGTCTGTGCCAGAACTGACAGCAATAAATAAAATAACATTTATATATTCATGGTTATTTATTTTCAAAATTTTAGAAAGAAAAAAAAAAGAATAATGTGTACACCATAAGTTTTCCTGATACTAAGCTGCAAACTCTGCAGCTACTAGGCCTAGTGCCACTGTATCCAGTTCTCGGTCTGTGCACACAAAAGAAAAAATAATGATAATTGTGAGGAAAGGATGTACTGAGTGACAAGAACAACAGGCCAATATAACACCGCTCAGGAAAAGCTAGAGAAACTTCAAGACGTGGAGAGAAAAGCTATTATAAATGTAAAAATTTTTTATTTAAAAAAAATACAATTTTACTTTTATTGGCGAGGCGCGTCCCTTTCAACATAGTCGGTTATATTAGGGCGCATGTCCAAATATATAGGACCTTTAAGTCTGGTGATTATAGAGTTATAAATGTGAAAGAAAGTTACCTGCCCAATGTTTTACAGCTAGGAAAGTAACGATCAGCTAGCTTATAGAGAAAAATGATAAGCTGAAATAATGACATTATTTACACTAACAAACGTATTAATTTATCTTCTGTCTCTTGTCTTGGTGGTGCACCCTGACAGACCCTTTCCTGTCCATCTCTTGATGTTATGCCTTTTTATGTGGCTAAAGTATTTTAGCTGCCGAAATTTGAACTCCCTCATTAGTTCTCTTTTCATTCCTAGATTTTCTAGGACCTCCTTATTTGTTTTCATCTCTTTCCATGAGATACGCCCCATTCTTCTATATATCCACATTTCAAGAGCCTCAATTCTTTCTTCCAATTGCTTATTCATCGTCCATGTTTCTGCACCATACAGAAATGCAGAATATATATAACACTTTATGATTCTCAGTTTTAATTTGTGAGATAACTGTTTAGAAATAGAAATATTAACAGACTGGGAAGAAACTAACTTGACTGTGACAAAACATTGTATGTCAATACTGAATTCTACAGTAACCAAATATTTAATGTCAATACTGTGTTTTACTGTAACTAAATATTTAATGTCAATACTGTGTTTTACTGTAACCAAATATTTAATGTCAATACTGTGTTTTACTGTAACCAAATATTTAATGTCAATACTGTGTTTTACTGTAACCAAATATTTAATGTCAATACTGTGTTTTACTGTAACTAAATATTTAATGTCAATACTGTGTTTTACTGTAACCAAATATTTAATGTCAATACTGTGTTTCAATGTAATCAAATATTTAATGTCAATACTGTGTTTTACTGTAACTAAATATTTAATGTCAATACTGTGTTTTACTGTAACACAATATTTAATGTTAATACTGTGTTTTACAGTGACAAAAATCAAAGAAGAAAAGGACAGAGTTGAGAGAGACAATCTGGAAAAAATCAAGTTAATTGTTGACCTGAAGAGACAACTAGGTGAGTTGCACACATTTTTATTAAAACACTAGTGTAAAAGCCCGTCATAAGACGGGAATTAAATTCAAAAGAACCAATACCTAACGGCAATTTTACTTATTCAAAAGTATTAAAAAACACACCACTGTGCATCACCACAGTACACGAACTACGTAGCAGCAGCGAGGATCCCAATGTGTGTACACATTCTATAAATATATTTTGTGCACACCGTCATTTGCGCATTCTTCTTTGGTAAGTGTTACTATTTTCGGGAGAGTAATATCAGGGAAACAATACAATTAATGTCTTGTGACCGGGAGAGGTGAGATTGTCAATCACATCAAGTATGTGGCGAGTACGGTGACAATGTGTGACCGGGAGAGGTGAGACTGTCAATCACATCAAGTATGTGGCGAGTACGGTGACAATGTGTGAACGAGAGAGATGAAACTGTCAATCACATGAAGTATGTGGCGAGTACGGTGAAAATGTGTGAACGAGAGAGGTGAGACTGTCAATCACATCAAGTATGTGGCGAGTACGGTGACAATGTGTAAACGAGAGAGATGAGACTGTCAATCACATCAAGTATGTGGCGAGTACGGTGACAATGTGTGACCGGGAGAGGTGAGATTGTCAATCACATCAAGTATGTGGCGAGTACGGTGACAATGTGTGACCGGGAGAGGTGAGACTGTCAATCACATCAAGTATGTGGCGAGTACGGTGACAATGTGTGAACGAGAGAGATGAAACTGTCAATCACATGAAGTATGTGGCGAGTACGGTGAAAATGTGTGAACGAGAGAGGTATGTGGCGAGTACGGTGACAATGTGTAAACGAGAGAGATGAGACTGTCAATCACATCAAGTATGTGGCGAGTACGGTGAAAATGTGTGAACGAGAGAGGTGAGACTGTCAATCACATAAAGTATGTAGCGAGTACGGTGACAATGTGTGAACGAGAGAGGTGAGACTGTCAATCACATCAAGTATGTGGCGAGTACGGTGACAATGTGTAAACGAGAGAGGTGAGACTGTCAATCATATCAAGTATGTGGCGAATACGGTGACAATGTGTGGACGAGAGATGTGAGACTGTCAATCACATCAAGTATGTGGCGAGTACGGTGACAATGTGTTAACGAGGGAGGTGAGACTGTCAATCACATAAAGTATGTGGCGAGTACGGTGACAATGTGTGAACGAGAGAGGTGAGACTGTCAATCACATCAAGTATATGGCGAGTACGGTGACAATGTGTGAACGAAAGAGGTGAGACTGTCAATCACATCAAGTATGTGGTGCTTACGGTGACAATGTGTGAACGAGAGAGGTGAGACTGTCAATCACATCAAGTATGTGGCGAGTACGGTGACAATGTGTGAACGAGAGAGATGAGACCGTCAATCTTATCAAGTATGTGGCGAGTACGGTGACAATGTGTGAACGAGAGAGATGAGACCGTCAATCATATCAAGTATGTGGCGAGTACGGTGACAATGTGTGAACGAGAGAGATGAGACTGTCAATCAGATCAAGTATGTGGCGAGTACGGTGACAATGTGTGAACGAGAGAGATGAGACTGTCAATCAGATCAAGTATGTGGCGAGTACGGTGACATTGTGTGAACGAGAGAGATGAGACTGTCAATCAGATCAATTATGTGGCGAGTACGGTGACAATGTGTGAACGAGAGAGATGAGACGGTCAGTCATATCAAGTATGTGGCGAGTACGGTGACAATGTGTGAACGAGAGAGGTGAGACTTTCAATCAGATCAAGTATGTGGCGAGTACGGTGACAATGTTTGAACGAGAGAGATGAGACTGTCAATCATATCAAGTATGTGGCGAGTACGGTGACATTGTGTGAACGAGAGAGATGAGACTGTCAATCAGATCAAGTATGTGGCGAGTACGTTGACAATGTGTGAACGAGAGAGATGAGACTGTCAATCAGATCAAGTATGTGGCGAGTACGGTGACATTGTGTGAACGAGAGAGATGAGACTGTCAATCAGATCAAGTATGTGGCGAGTACGGTGACAATGTGTGAACGAGAGAGATGAGACTGTCAATCAGATCAAGTATGTGGCGAGTACGGTGACAATGTGTGAACGAGAGAGATGAGACTGTCAATCAGATCAAGTATGTGACGAGTACGGTGACAATGTGTGAACGAGAGAGATGAGACTGTCAATCAGATCAAGTATGTGGCGAGTACAGTGACAATGTGTGAACGAGATAGATGAGACCGTCAATCATATCAAGTATGTGGCGAGTACGGTGACGATGTGTGAACGAGAGAGATGAGACCGTTAATCACATCAAGTATGTGGCGAGTACGGCGACAATGTGTGAACGAGAGTGAGGAGACCGTCAATCATATCAAGTATGTGGCGAGTACAGTGACAATGTGTGAACGAGAGAGATGAGACCGTCAATCACATCAAGTATGTGGCGAGTACGGTGACAATGTATGAACGAGAGAGATGAGTGTCGTAGATTTTTGATCATGAAATTAAGACTTGGGTTGGTCCCTCCTGAATAGGTTAGAATGAGTGATAGCCACAGTGAGATGTGATAATAGAAATAGAGTGGTCAGACAGTCTATAAAAAATATATATTAATATATATCTATCGTGCAGCACATACAATTGACTCGCCCCCCCCCCCCCCCCCCCCCCCCCCCCCCCCCCCCCCCCCCCCCCATCCCCACCCCCCCCCCCCCCTTCTGGATGTATTTATAGCTCACAGTCCCGTTAGAGAAAAGTGATAACCCCAATGAGTTACCGATGCATATGATTGAGTCTATGGTTTCCCCCTTTTAAGGTATGGACAGACTTGATACTCTGCTTTATTCTAAGGGTAAATATTGTTAGCAATAACTTGCATAAAGGAAGTTACAACGTGGGTGACTCAAACAAAGAACATCCTTCAGTCTACTTTCACTCGGTTCTTTCATCAGGGCCCTGATATACTTACAATCGTGCTGTTGTTCGCCGTCTGGCGCAAACTTTGGGACACTCACACACCTTTTTATCTGTTACTGTCGTTTAATGAAGCGGATCCCAGCTCTGCAGATTTGTTTGTTGGTTTCATCAAAAATGGATCCGGGGAGCGTCGGCTTCATGCGATAGTTATTTCAGATTAAAGTTAGTGTCACTTGACTCACGAGGTAAGAATTAGGCTTAAACGGGCACACAATGTCAGAACACGAGGTTTCCCTTAATTAGGAAGATGACCGGTGGACAACTTCTCTCAACAAATAATCTTGGTTCATCACACACTTGTCAACAATGTCGGAAAGTTAATGTTTTAGATTTCTGTAATTTTTCTCGCCACAAGGCAGCATGTACATTAGAGTTAGTGTAGAAATATGCACTGGCTCAAAGGCCCAGTATAAGCATTTATTAGGTATGTCTCTGTACAAAACGCCGGCGAAGTTTGGGTTACCCCAGTATTCACTGAATAAAGAAAAAACACATATGAAATATGTTACATATTATGTACTCAATATAACTTACGTTTTTAAAATGCAAGCGTACAGCTTGACTTATCATTTAAAACTTCCTGTGCAATAAGTTATATATAAAAATCATCAATCCTCATGAATTAGGAATACATACGTATTCCGTCAACACTCATGAGGCATCTAGCATTTATAAGTTAGTTTAGAAAAATTATTCTCGTCTGATTATTTAGCAGTTAAATTAAATTCATTATAGCTACATTGTTGTTTAAGCTAGAAATTATAATTTATTCAGCTTTCCACTGAAATACGTCCTTAGAAAATAATACAGACTATATAAATTAAGCACTCTGCCCCAAATCTAGCTAGTGAAATATGAAATAAGCAATTATCACTTTAAACACTTCACAAAATATTAGATAATTATTATAATATATACCTCAACACACAGAACTACAGGTAATCGCACACTTTAGAATTATACACTGATATATTTATTTGAAGTCTAGAGCTCGGTAAATTTCTGAATAAACTAGGGCTTCGCTATACAGCTTTTTCTATTCGCGAACAACCTGTCTACTGCGAATTTTGAGGACTGAATGAAAATAAAGTTTAACATTCTAGTTATATCTATTTCCAGACAAAAGGTGCAACTTTATTTCGCCAAACGAAATAATCTCCCCTTTTCGTCTAAAACACCTTACATCAACTAGAAGACTACCATGAACTGACACTCGTGCGTTTTCCCACCTCACGCTGACCAGGCCAACAGTAAGTGCCTTGTCAGCTGAGATTTCCAGACAAATGTCTCAAACTGCGCCGAGGAGATGTCGGCTATCGCGCCTCACCTGAGCGCTCAGCCGATGCAACTCGTTGTGGCAGGTGAAAATGCAGACAACTTTGTCGCCTATAGGTCTGGCGAAAGTGAATATTCACAGTGTATTTCGCCTGGTGCAGGGAATGCTGTAGACATATGTCTGCTCCTATGTCTGGCCAGACGAATATATTCACAGTTTCGTCCACTGACACCTAGTGCAATAGAACGCATTTTAACGCTCTCTCTCTGACACGTTATGTCATAAATGCGTTTACCAGTATGAGAAAGAAAACGGTTAAGTTGAGAATGGGGAAGAACATATTTTTCGCAAACGAATTGATGCAAAAAATACAGGAAAAAGGTAAAGAGTGATAATAAAATAGAGGACACGGGTGAAAGAAAAAGAAGAGGATATAGGAAATTAAGATCAATAAACTCTCTGTGACAATGAGACCGTCAATCATATCAAGTATGTGGAGAGTACGGTGACAATGTGTGAACGAGGGAGATGAGACCGTCAATCACATCAAGTATGTGACGAGTACGGTGACAATGTGTGAACGAGAGAGACGAGACCGTCAATCACATCAAGTATGTGGCGAGTACGGTGACAATGTGTGAACGAGAGAGATGAGACCGTCATAAACATCAAGTATGTGGCGAGTACGGTGACAATGGGGGAACGAGAGAGATGAGACCGTCAATCACATCAAGTATGTGGCGAGTACGGTGACAACGTGTGAACGAGAGAGGGTATGCTGAAAATGTTTATCAATCCCAGGAAATGGTTATTGCTATTGTTGAACAGAATCGACATCATTGCACTCCGGGCAAACTCATAGGTGCTCAGTCTCCCTCAGTATATGTCGAAGAGTGTGAATGCTAATTGTTCCTGTAGCTAGCTGGTTATAAACACGACGGATGCATCTTCTCATACGTCCATCTCTGCTAGCCTGGCGTTTGATGCCAAATTCCAGCAGTCTTAACCTTGATGATTCATTGTCGTACAGATAGATTGTGAGTTATTTATCTGCCCGTCTGAGTAGAGTGGATGGTGATAGATACGTGAGAAAAAAAAGGTGTGAGAAGTCGATTTTCACGGGTGATAGTTTAAGGAGGAGATATGTCTCTGGAATGAGTAAATTTCTCTATTCCAGCCTACCTGTACGACTATAAGTTAATACAAGACAACCTTGTCTTCCTCATACAGATAAATATAAGTTTAACAACACACACACACAGGTATGTAACAGCAAGACACACAAACGTGAAAAAACTAGGGTTAATTTGGGTATGTGTCTGACCAACACACAAAGGTAAGTTTTCTTTGTTGTTTATTATCACTAAACTTGACAACACCAAATATCTAAAGAAAGATCAAATGAAAAAAAAATCAGATTTACATACATATGAAATAGCAGAATAAAGGTGCCGTCTTTCTATGGAGAAAAGAACCCAAAAAGTTAATAACCCAAAGGTCAAAGGTTAGCACTATGTTACAGAGTAGATAGTAAAGAAAACAAGTTCCTACTAAATGCTACCCAGTAAAGTAAACAATTTTAAGCAAAATCCAATGTTGGTAAGGTTCCTGTAACACAGAAAAATATTCACTTTCTCTGTCATACAGTGGCCACTCAATCACGATTACCTACTCTTGGTGATATCCCTTGGAAATACAATTATCCTGAGTATAAAAATGTCAGGTTTAATTCCCAAATTGGGGAGCCGCGCTGGTGTAATGGCTTCGGCGTTGTACTGGCGACCAGGTGTTCATGGTTCAAACCCGGGCGTCGGCGTTTGAAGAAATGTTTACGGCCGGAAATTTGACTGAATAGCCTGAACGGCTTCTGTGATAAACCCTCTGTGGATGGGAAGGAGCGAAGCTCCTGACCGGGTTGGAAGGAAAGTCCTCAGGTTCCCCAGCCTCGCAATGACATGTCATTGGGCCGAAGGGCTGAAAGCCTAAGTGCCGCTGGTTAAAAAAAAAAAAAAAAAAAAAAAAAAAAAAAAAAAAAATTCCCAAATTGGCCCCTGTCCATCCTCTAACAAATCAAGACTAGTGAGGTGAACGCCGAATCGGGTGTTTAAATTTTCCCAAGATTAACAAAATGTCTCCGCGAATAGTTAGTGTAGCAAAACGTGCTCTTGAGGTTCACAGTTAAAAAGAGGAAAATACTTCCAGTATTGGGAAACATCTGGTTGCTAAAAAATGTTACAAATGATGATGATGATGATAATCCTATCGGGTGACTCTATGGGAGAGTGCCGATTCTGAAACAACGTAACTTTCTAGATAAATCGGCTTGAATACGACTGTCAAAAGTCGGGAGTATAAGTATTATTTTGTATACCCCAGTGGGCTGGTAAAAAATTGAAAAAATTTCTAGGTATGGTAAGTCCAGTTAAATTTTACAAGTAAAAGTGTTTCTCATGTATCGTTGGCAAATAGTTGCTCACAAATGAAATTGGTGACGCACAATCCAAGAAAAAGACAACATTCACCAATCAGTAAATGAAGAAAAGACCGATGGACACCCTTGATCAGGTCTGCAAGGAATATATAAGAAACATTAATGGAAAAATGCTACTATTCTATATAGCTACATATATGCGCACAGACGGGGACAAGACGATCTCTTATCCACTCCATCAGTCTTGATTAAATTTAAAAGGCACATGGTGTCTTTAGCCTACCCTATCGCCCGTCGCTAACGCTGAGTTTCTAGGTCGGATGAAGGTATGCAACTCTCCCCGCCCCTTGCGCGTGCTTAACGATCAGCGTACAATGTCAATTATTATTTAATGATCTACATGCGCACTTACACAAAGTATCGCCTGTCTTTAATAGCTATTAATTGTCGGCGTCAGATAGTTTAGTCGTATGATATTAAATAATTTGCACGTATAATAAATACGCACAATGAAAAAAAAACGTGAATTCTTTTCTGTCACTATCAGACGCGCCTAGCATTTAAATCAGTCAACTAAAACCGTCCCTTCTTGTGTGAGAAAGCGGGTGGTGAAAATTAACAGTATAACTGAACATCTGGTATGAAATAGCTACGCGTTATTTATTTCACTAGTTCTAACAGCTAGAAAATCTAAGTGAATTATAATGGTAAAAGCTTAACACTTTTAATCACGTAAACACTAATTTCCATTACCAGAAAATTAGAATGAAAATCCCCACGAATGCTATTAATACATCTTCCACATTGGTTCTAGAACTACGTGCTTAGACTATCCAAAAATTCTGAGTGACAACTGATAGCAGTTTTAAGAAAGCACAGTTTATATCTTGCTATATTTATCCGATCTTTAGATGATGTTAATTTTCACACTATTGTGTGTACCGGAGAATCAGAACAGAGTTCCCAGATAAAGCTTTACGGCCAATCGGTCGGGCGTTGCTAATCGACATCAGAAGAATTCTTACGTCTAACGGGTCTCTCGAAGATTCTTCCTGGGAGTCTACTTCAAAGCGTATTCTGGGAACCCTTCGTAGACTTTAAAATGTTCTGTGTTATTCACGTGTGGTCTGTCAGGTATCGTATGACTGACAGATAAGCTCGCGTGATAAGACTCGATAAACAAACCTGATTCGCTACCTGTTATGACTGGCAGATCACGAAAGTTTGTAAACATTGTGTTAGCTCGTGTTCGAAGAAAAGAGGAGTGGATGAAAAAAAGCTTGTGTGAGTAAGACAGGCAGAAAAATGCGTGGTTTTGCTAGCAAATCATAGAATGCAACGAGGTCACAAAAGACTGTCAGATTACTGAAGGCTCTATTTCCATTATACGTCACATTCATCTATTGCAGTGCAGGAAATGGTTAAGGAAGCGATGGTGGTTCTTAGCCCTATCTTGAGTTGTTCTAACAGTAAATACTTGGGGCTTGTAGATATGAGAGATTCCTGACTGGACAGGTTACTGGAACAAAGAGAATACAACTGCTTCTGGCTTTCAATCGGTAAATATGACAACCAGGAGCTCATTTAGATCCCCCTGCCGCTGTAATCCCAGGAATGTAGTCCCATAGCAGAGGTTGCCGTAGGGGAATTAGAGACGCCACTATATTCGATCCATCTACGAGAGATGGGGGTGACTAGTCCCTTTCAGCTGTGCCTTTTCTTCCCTAACTCAAGAGCATAGTCAGGTACCCATTTACAGCTAGGTAGACTGGAGCGTGACGCGACCGTGGTTCGAACCGGGTACCTTTGCCTTGAGAGGCCAGTGCTCTGAACACCGTGCCAATGGAACACCCTTATTCCAGGAACTAAAGAACGAAAAACCCCCAAGACAAATGTTGTCTAAAGAAAAATACAAGACTGGACAGGAATCAACACTGATTCAAAGACTCCAATTCCTGAGTAATAATTACAAATATCCATTATGGGATCAATAACATGTTGATAACAGAGGAAAACAATATGAACTTCATTAACGTGAGTCTTTATGTTCATTTTAAGTTTGTGTAAGTTATTCACCATCTTTTCCAAATACTTTACGTTATCCTCGTCAACTCTTATGGTAGGTCGTCGAGGTGGCATTGTCTATAGGAGTCTAGCTTATTTACGCTGCCGCAACCCCTGGTTGCTATGCCGTTCTTCTAGACTCACCAGCAGACGCATGCTGCATGGGCAACAGCTTGACCTCTTTATTAAAGCGCCGAACCTCGTGCCCACTGAGACATAGTTTCGGTGGCACGTTCCTATTGTCAGAAATGACTGAAAAGGATAGATGAGATGAGATGATGAATGATAGGTGGACTGCTTCTTCTGCTACTTCAGTGAATAATGGTAGATAGACTGCTGCTTTATTCAGGCTCTATTGTTTGAAGGAGGTCCTGACGTTTTCACTTATGTAGAGCTGAACGACAGCTCATAAGTAAAATATTCTTACCACCTTAATATATTTGTACTCACTTCTAGAGTCGGTGACAAACTGTAACTGTCTGACAAATCTCAGTTGTTAGAACGTGTTGGCCCTATAAAATTGTGCTTCTCTGATGATCTCAAGATATAAAAAAAAAAATACTGCTCCTATGAACATAATGCTTTCACTAGTTTCATATTTTTATTATCAATTCAGATAAACGTGGCCGTGAATTGGTCCAAGAGAAGAGCCATCGCTTGAAGGACGTTAGAAAAATGAAGGAGGAATTTGAAAAACAAGAAAGTAAGATGGGTTTCTTCTGTAATTTTCTTTTTCTTCCTTCTTCTACCATCTCTTCATCAATTTATTCTTCTTTCTTGTGCGTATTTTTTATGAGCATAGTTTCATATGTTATCCTGATTGATGTCACTTACAGCAGTGGCGACCATAGACTAGACCCTCGGACACAGCATGTACTCGACCGCCACTTCAGACAATGGCCACCTGGCGACAATACTATGTCGCTTTCACATATAATGTGACGTCTACTAGACTATGTGTTTTCATGGCGGAGTATAAATGCATATAACGATTTTACATGTATTAATGAGTACAACAAATAATTATAATAGTATTCAGGTTCTTTGGGCTGAACTTTCTTAAAAGTAATCTAAACAATGTGTTGTTTTATTTTATTTTAATTAACATAATTTGGACGGCTGTTATTTAACGATGATATTTTATATCTTTAAGCGAAACACCAGCTTGCCTGTGTAAACTTAGTACATAGTAGCGTTTCATAATTTTCCAGACTTTAAATGTCCCGGGAGTCGGGAAGATCCTTTGGTATTTTCCGGCTCCCAGGAATATATATATATATACATACTGTTAAAAAAAAGAAACGCATAGCTACTGAAGGCACACACATAGCCATAATTTTGACATTCAATAACTTTTTTAATTTAATGAGTTAATTGTTCAAATTGCACACAAGAATATCTTAGGGTTCAACCAATCAATTGACAGTCGTTTTGCATCTGGGTCGCGAGAGTTTTTTGGCGTACGGGCTTTCCCGTTAGTATGGTGTGTGGCCTCCTCTTGCGTCGATCAGCGACTGGCATCTCCTGGGCATGGATGCGATCAGACGTCTAATGTGGGCCTGTGGGATGGTGTGATGATGTCACAATGATACAACGTTAAAATATCTCCAAAATTAACGATGAAATGTAGGGTTAAAAATAATGCGTAAGATACTAGGAGACATGCTTCCCCATGCCAGCTTTCCCACCGCCATTTAAAACTAACGAGTTAGAAGTGCAGACGAAACGTTTACCCTTTGTAGACGGGAGAGAACTCCGCCAATGCCGGTCCCAAGCCCGGATGAAAAAGGAGGAGGGCGGCCTGCATGGAGGCCGTAAGGAGGCAGCCCCTCCACCATGCAAAGGCACAACAGGCCAATCACCTGTTTGCTTTAAATCATGATTACGCGAACTACAAGAGAGAAAACCGGACTGATTCTAAAGGCGACGAACTGGAACGGACTACGGACTACGACTTATGGAACTTGGAACACAAGAAGTATAAATGGGAAGGAAGAGGAGCTGGTGGAAGAGATGAAGAAAGCAAAACTAGAAATCCTGGCTATAACGGAAACGAAGAAAAAGGACAAGGAGTCATGGATCTCGATGGCAACATGTTGCTCTACAGTGGTGTACCCATATCTGAAAGGGCTAAAGGGGGCGTGGGTTGCATTGTGGCCCAAAATCAAAAAGATAGTATCAAGGGATGGAACTTTGTCTCGGAGCGCATTATGGTTGTAAAACTAAAAGAAGGAGAAACCATAGTCAACCTGGTCATAGTGTATGGGCCAAATGAGGATGAGAGAGCAGAGGTCAAGGAGGAATTCTTCGAGCTGCTTCAAAGGACAGTGGATGACTGCCTAGATGAAGTTATTATGCTCGGAGATTTTAATGCCAGAGTTGGAAATGACCATGCTAGATGGGGTGGAGTTATCGGAAGATATGGAGAAGATACTCTCAATGACAATGGAAAGCGACTCCTTAGATTCTGCAGTGAGCAGAATCTGATCATTACAAACACAAAGTTCCCCCATAAGCGCATACATGCATACACTAGATGTGAACCAACCAAGAATGAGAAGTCAGTGATCGACTATGCCATTGTTCGGAGAAGCTCATTCAGATATGTCCGAGATGCAAGAGTCTGGAGGGGGCCAGAGATTGGAAGTGATCACTACCTGCTAACAATCAAACGAACAACTGAAAGAGTTGCTCAGCCTAGGAACTGCCCAACATTACGCAAGAAACCAAGTAAACGAGCAGGAGAAATGAGCATTAGGACCTACAAGCTGAGAGAGCCAGAAATTAAGACCAGATATCAGGGGCTTATTGCTACAGCAGTGAGCAACACAGAAGAACGACCTGATGACTTGGAAACCCTCTGGAATAAATTCAAGGATATCATAAAGACAGCTGCTGCAGAAGCATGCGGTGAAGTCCGACTTGGGAACCAGAGAAAGAGGACACCTTGGTGGACAGAGGAAGTCAAAGAGAAAATAAGAGAGAAGAAAATGGCATGGAAACAATACTTAGGAGCTAAAAACACAACAGGACAAATGGAAAAATATAGAGAATATGTGACACTCAGAACAGAAGCAAAGAACAAAGTGCTAGCAGCAAAACAGAAGTCCTGGGAAGAATTTGGAGAAAAGCTAGAAAAAGATGCACAAGAAAACCAGAAATTGTTCTATAAGACCCTAAAGAACATGAGGAAAGAAAAACAATGCCCTCTCAAATTTATAAAGGACAAGCAAGGCAAATTGCTTACTGCCCCGAAGGAAGTAATGGAAAGATGGAAAGAATATTTCTCAGAACTCCTGGATGGTGAGCATGATGAAGCATCAGAAATGATAACCACTGACACAGAAGAGGAAACCAATGATGGTGAAGATGACATAAAGATGGAAGAACTGAGGGCAGCACTAGAGAAAATCAAGATGGGCAAAGCAGCAGGGCATGATGGTATAACACCAGAAATGGTTAAGTACATGGGAGCATCAGGCGACCTATTACTCTTAAAGGTCCTACAGGCAGCATGGTGCAACAAGACCATACCAAAGGATTGGGAGATTGCCATCATAACACCAATTTTCAAAAAGGGTGACAATCGACAATGTGGAAACCGTAGAGGCATATCCCTTCTCAGTGTCCCTGGTAAAATCTACTCTAGAATCCTAGAGCAGAGACTCCGACGCCTAGCTGAGCCACAATTGGATGAGGTCCAGTGCGGATTCCGAGCAAACCGAAGTACTCAAGACCTAATCTTCACACTCAGACAGCTGAGTGAAAAGGCCCTTGAGTATAAGAGTGAGATCCATCTTTGTTTCATAGATCTGGAAAAGGCGTTTGACAGGGTCCCCTGGAGCAAACTTTGGGACTGTTTGGCAAGGAAGAATATTCCAGCACCTCTGATTCATGCTATACAGAGCTTCTACAAGTCTTGCAGAAATTATGTGAGGACAGCAAACCATAAGTCAGAAGAGTTCAGGACCACCACTGGTGTAAGACAAGGTGATATCCTATCACCTTACCTCTTCATACTCCTTATGGACGATGTCATCAAGGCATGTAAGGAGAGAACAAGAAAGTATTCAGTGGGGTACTGGAAGATGAGACAGGTCTATATTTCGGAGCTGGCATTTGCTGATGATGTTGTCCTGATTGCTAAATCAGAGGCACATCTCCAATCCAACCTGCAAGTCTGGAAGGAAGAGCTGGAGAAGAGAGGGATGGTCATAAGCAGCTCTAAAACAAAATCCATGGTGATATCACGAGAAGAAAGAAACCATCAGATTAAGTTGGGAGAACAGGTCCTGGAGCAGGTCGACCACTTTAAATATCTCGGAGCTATTATAGACCGAAAGGGAGGCATCAAAGAAGAGTTGGCCACTCGAAAAGCAGCGGCTGGGAGACTTTTCAGGCCATAAATCGTGGATTCCTCAGCAAGAAAGAGGTTGGTAAGAAAACGAAGATGGCTGTATACCGCTCCACCTATGTCCCAGTCTTGACATATGGATGCGAGTCGTGGGCAATGACTACAACCCACAAAAGCCAGATCCAAACCTCAGAAATGAGGTATCTGAGGAAAGTGGTTGAAGTAACAAGAAGAGACATGGTCCGCAACCAGACGATCCGTCAAGGCCTAAAATCCCATCCGCTGCAGACCCAAATAGAACAGTCCCCAACTAAGATGGTTTGGCCATGTCTGCAGAATGGGAGAAGATCGGCTACCACGACAAGCATGGGAAACAAAGAGCCAGGGATCCAGACCTCCAGGACGACCCAGAGTCCGCTGGGAGGACAACATTAGACAATCTTTGAAGGACCGAGGACTAGAATGGAACCAGGCCAGGAAGAAGACAGCTGATAGAATGGTCTGGCGCTCTCTCTTCCAAACCTCTACACCTCACGGTAGAAGGGGAACGACTAAGTAAGTAAGTAAGTAAGACGGGAGAGAACGGAGGACACTAAAAAGGAAAAATATGACTGAACACGTGTTTGAAGTTCGAACGGCAAAAAGACGCAAGTGGGGGTGAAAGGAAAAAAGTCACGTCCCGAGTTGACATAAAGTAAGGAAATGGACAAGAAATGGACATTAGCTCTGGATCGAGACAGTCATTTCTTGGACGATTTTCGATACTTGGTCTTTATTTGAATGCCGCGGCAAAACACATGAGGGAAGGATCTCGAACAAATTTCAAAAAATTAAACTTGAGAAAAAATACGTTTTTTCTTAATAATAGAGTTATGAAAAAAAAAAACCTAGCTAGTTTGATAGCCCATCTTGAGCAGAGAAATAATATGCTTTCAATTATACAGACGGATAGATAATAAGGAAGATATTGACAAAAGACTGTATTGTTCATAACAGACAAGCGACTGCACTGTTAACCCATGGCACTAAAAGTAACCAAAATCTTGGCCTTGAGTCTGCAAACGTAAAAATCGAGCTGTAATTAAAGAGAGGGAATGTGGTGGAGAATTGTAGCTAAAAATAACTTAGACAACAGATTTGTGTAATAAATGCATGTAAAACCAAGTGAGTTTTTATGAAAAAACAAGTAGAGGCAGACAGACTAACAGACCGTAATACATACTTGACTGAGATTTGACTGAAGTGACTTTTGGTTGCCAATTTGAAAGTTAGGGGGGAAGTCGGCGATTGGTCAACGCATTTTATAGTAGCGTGATCGAGAGGTGAAAGTTTGCCATTTAACATAAGTCTGTTCAGAGACACAGTTTGAATCCATGAATGGTGCTGATGCCATAAGAATATAACTTTATAAGTGGGACGCCATCATACGGCCAGCAGCTCAGCTGAGTTTTGCTAGCAAATTTTAACTGTGTTCTCATTTCTGAATTCTGGTAAGAATGAATAATATTTATTTGGTATATTTTAATAATTCGAGTGATTGATACTGCCATATCATAAAAATGATTACGACAAGTAAGTGTTCGCTCTAGATCCCCAGCCCTAGATCAGGGTCTAGAGACATACATACAAAGACAATATATAGGAACGCCTAAATGAAACTATGAAAAAGGATCTAGTGTTGAGATCAGTGGAACATATCACCTATCTTATTTAATAGCAGGAAGCTATTGAACATATCTCAGATTTAATGTAGTCTTGGGCGAACTGATACTATGTGAAACCAACTTGGTAAGATGTGCTGTGTGGTCAGAGAGATCTGACCTAGTCTATGTGGTGTTGTTGTGTGTAGTGTTGTGTACAGAAGTGGTTCAGAGGATAGAGTTCTGACACATGACCAATACTTTTGTTTCAGAACTGTGAGTTTCTATTTGGCACCAAAGCGGTGTCAAATGCTGTATTAATATATACAAGTGTGGACCAGAGCAGTCTGTCATTGTGTCAGAGCAGCCGTATTTTGCCCCCTGCACGGAGAGGTGGGGCCATCAGACTTCTGTACAGGATCGATGCAGGCAGATAAGTCATATCTGGCCTGCTGGACTTTCACCAACAACATTTTCATCTAAAATATCCCTAATTCAGCATTAAATAAAGCCAAGACATTGGGAAAAATTAAACTATATATATTTATCCCTTAAGTCAACGGACAATGTTTGGCAGTCATAGACTGGGAGTGATGACACCACCCCAACAGCATATCTAATAATAAGTTCTCCTGTGACTAGCTTAATATATTTATTATTAACCAGTTATTTGAAATAATTAATTACACATTTTCCATTTTATTATGTAATATGATTTTGCATTCAATTTATGACTCCATAATATTTGGTTCAGAACAAAATAAATTTATGAAAAGATTAATTTGTAAAACTAAAACAGCCTGAGTTAGTTCAGTGTGTCATAAATTTTATTAATATTATTAGACTTCTTAAATATCTGTGTGTGTGTGTGTGTGTGTGTACTCTACCACTACACATTACATATCATTACCATAGACTTTTAACGTAGCCACATTCATTAGTAAAAAAGATATGTGTGAGGTCGTGAGTGGTAGTACGAAGGGCCTTCTGTAATTCACATCTACATTTATCTCAGGAGCCTTCACAACTGACCTCATACATCACACTAAGTGACATCAACCATACAATACCAACAAAATCCACTACAGATGGCTGCCCACTCTTCCTAGAGTGCCTGGAACAGATCACAACGATTTGCTGGAGCAACGTCTCGGCGACAAACACGTCTATGCAGCTCATCCCACAGGTGCTCAATCGGACTCATGTCTGGAGACAGGGATGGCCAGGGAAGGGTGAGAATGTTGTTGGCAGTCAGGAACTGCGTGGTCAACCGTGCACAATGGGGTCTGGCGTTGTCCTGTTGAAACACAGACCTTTGGGCAGCCAAAAGTGGAAGGACATGGGTTCGAAGAATTTTATTGACGTATCGTTGCGCATTCAAGCCTCCTTCAATGTGCACCAATTGACTCCTTCCGTTGTAACTGATCATTCCCCACACCACTGCACCTCCACCACCGTGCGGCGGAGCTTCATCAACGCAATTTTGAGCAAAACGTTCATTTCGCCAACGGTAGACCCTACGCCGTCTATCATGACGCTGCAACAAAAAGAAAGATTCGTCACTAAACCAGACACGTCTCTATTGATTGCACTGGCTAACAAACAAAAATTTTTTTTTCTTTCTCTAACATTTCTATGTTTTTCTGGTCAATTTTAATGCGCTGTTTTTAAATCTGCAAACCGTTTTTCTCTATCAGGTCAGGATCTCTAGAAATACGCAATTGAAGTTTTTTAACAATGCATACAGTATTACAACATCATTCGTACTTCTTCTTCTTCTTCTTCGTTCGTCCTGAAAAGGACGGTGGTTGCGTTGTGTCTGTTTGCGCCTAAGCTGTGATATCTGCACCTTTCGGTCGACACATCCGACTTCTGCACGGCATTTTTTAAGGACCGGGTTTGCCTTCTTATTTCGATCCATGCTCGCTCAGCCAGCCTGCACTGCTGCAGACTGTTTCCAGGACCACCACGTGGAGGTGGAGCACGGTCTTGACCAGCTCTGGTTCGCTGGTCCTGACGCAGGCAGTCAAGCTATGAGTCGCTGACTGCAGTCTCTATTGCTGCGTCTTGAGGTCCCATCATTCGTACAAGAAGTATAAAAGTTATGTAGGCTTGAATTTCTTTGCAGTCGACTTTCGTCGGTGAATGGCATGTGGTACATCGCGATGAAGCATCCAACAATAATCGGCAATCATGGTCTCACTCCACCGTCCTTGATAACGTGACTTCATTACGGCGATCTCTTGATGGAATCGTTCTCCATGTTCATCGCTGACTTCGCCAAGGTTGTCAGGGAAAAAGTCAAGATGCGAATCGAGCAAATGGATTTTGAGGGACATGTTACAGCCCATAATTCTGTATGCATCTATGCACTGCTTAACAATATGCACATAGTCGACAGATTTGTGATTTCCCAGAAAGTTATCGACGATCGATTTGAATGCCATCCATGCGCGAAGTTCACTACCATGTAACAAGTTCTCGAATTGTTTGTCTGCAATAACTTTCCTAATCTGAGGTCCTACAAAGATACCTTCCTTTATCTTTGCATCGCTAACTTGCGGAAACTTTTCTCGAAGATAAGTGAAAGCTTTGCTCGTTTTATCTAACGCTTTTACGAAATTCTTCATGAGCTCCAACTTTATATGTAAAGGTTGTAAAATGATGCCGTCTTTGTTAACTAATGGCTCGTGTATTACATTTTTATGCCCGAGCTGCATACGATCCCTGATAGGCCACACCTTTCTTGTTCTTGTCTGTTGCGGCTGTCACATTCACATAGGAAGCAACAAAATTTAGTATACCCAGTCTGCATGCCCGTGAGAATTGCAATGACCTTTAGGTCTCCACAAATCTGTCATTAGTAGTCATTGTACTTTATTTTTGCCAAAAGTATAGCCATATTGTCATACGTTTCTTTCATATGAACAGAGCAGGCGACTGGAATTGATGAAAATAAATTTCCGTTATGCAATAACACGGCTTTTAGACTAGTCTTGGAAGAGTCGATGAAAAGTCGCCATTCGTTGACTATGTGATCATGACCAAGGTGCACCATTAGACCGTTTACATCTATGCAATAGCAAATGTCATCATCCATCTCAAAGTATTGAACAAGTTCTCTGTGTCTATGACGAAATTTAGATATCGGAGTATTGGGCGCTAAAAGATTCCATTCTTTGTGTCGCGAACCGAGTAATTCCGCTTGTCCTTTGGTAAGAGCGAGATCACTTATTAGATCTGAAAGTTCTGAATGGTTAATAAAGTGAACACCATCATTCACCGGTATATAATCCGAGTCAGAATTAGTTTCTAAAGCAGGTAAACTATCACTTTCTGATGGTTCATTCACGTCCAACGGATATTGTTCTGGTGGAACTGGGATCGGACACGTGATTGGATCATGAGGCACTGGTTTCGAAACCGATTAAATATTTGGATAAGCCACAGACTTTCTAGTTTTAAAAGTGAAACCATGGATATTTGTCAAGCAGAAGTAACAATCAGTAGCGTGATTTGTCGGTTCACGCCATATTACTGGCACTCCAAAAAGCATCGACTTATGCTTCGGCGATTTTCGTAACCAACCTGCCAATGTATTTGCACAAGTCGAACAAACTGCATTTGGCTTCCAAGATTTATGTGCATCATCAACATTCGAATCGAAATAAAGTTCATATGCTTTCTTTAGTAATGGTGAAAAATTTTCTGGTGAACACGATCGGTAAAATGTCCGCACACGTAACAGAACAGATCAGCCGAATTTCTACAACTTCTAGAAGCCATATTTCGTTCAGAATTATTTCAAAATACAGTAACTTTTTGAAAAATAGTGTAACATATGTCATGCATCTTTTAGCAGTATAAAAAGTAGAATTATTTTGCATTTTATTAATTTTTAATAAGTTATGTAGTAAAAATGAAACGGAGCAAATAACGGTTTCCCAAAAATATATTTATTCACAAATATCTTAAGAACCCGATCTGATAGAGATAAACGGATTTCAAATTTGAAATCAGCGCAAGAAACTAACCTAAGAACACGTATTCTTATATAAGAAAGAAAAATGTTGTTGGTAGGTGTTGTCAACTGCCCAGGGACGCTGCTGGTTGGCCCAAAGAAGTCGATTTTGGCGATGGCGGCGCGTAAGGACAGGTCCTCGGTGAGGTCGTTGTGCCCAAAGTGCAGCATCATGCAGTCTACTCCGGACAGTTTGATCAGACACATGACGTCCTGCAGGCAATGACTGGGCAGTTGAGGAAGCTGTTGTAAATCTGTCTCTGAGGTGACGAAGCCGAATAAAGCGATCCTCCGCTGCTGTTGTCACTCTGGGTCGTCCACTGCGATGCCGGTCTTCAACTGAGCCAGTGGCTTGGAACCGGTGCCAAAGTCGACTGATGGTACTCTGATGCACGTTTAGATGCCTGGCAACCTGACTTTGACTTTCGCCTGCATGCAGTCGGCCAATAGCAATGTTTCTTAAATTTATCGATAGAGACGCCATAAATGTCTGCTTGAAAATGAACTGACTTTTTTGTGTGTGTAGCGTTATCCTTTTATAGGGTTTCAGTTGCATTGTCAGTGAATAGTGTTCACCCCAAATTTTGTTGCTTTCACGTGCGCGCAACATGAGCTGTGGTCAAAAATTGCGTCATAAACACTATTGATCACTGCGTTGTAACGATTACAAAAAGGAACGCAATTCAGATCAACACGTGCATTTGACACTGTAAAGAACATTTGAGGCTGGTTTTTATATACATAAGGGAGGGAAACCCGAGGCCTGTAAACAGTAAATTAATATGAAACAAATATAAAGGTATGTTATCAGGCACTCGCAGGAAATAAAGAAGTAGAACACCAGACAACAGAAAAACAACAGACATGAGTGGCTTACCCAGGATTTGAACACTGGACCTTCCGTGCGACAACCCCGCCTAGCCATAAATTTTTGGTACATAAATTTGAAAGGAAAAGTAAGGAATTGATAGATTTATCTGAAAGTCTCAACATTTTTCAAAGAAAATTCCCAGGTAATGAAAAAAAAGCCCTTCTTTTTCTGAAGATTTTGTGGTTAATTTTACTTCACAAAGGAGATTCAAATTAGCAATTCGCTTCCAAGTGGCTTCACGAATTTGAAATTCATTATTTCAAAGTTGTTCCTGTGAAATTGACTTGTGTTTTCTGATTACTGATTCATTTTAACAGTTCCAGGTTTACTTCATCTTCATGGGCCATTTACATAGAAAAATTATCATAATTTTCAGTTATTTCTTCCTGTTCTCCATCTTCATTTGTTTTCGTTGTCGATGACGAAGCATTGCCGAAGACGGTGTTCATTAATTCTTCTGTGAAATAAAATATGTTGTTTTTGAATAGAAGAGAAAATGTTTGTCTCTTTCTTATGCTCTCTGAATTTTGGAGGTGCGTGAGTAATAATTTCCTTCTCTCGTCGCTCTTTGATTTTTTTAGAAGAAATTCATACACTTCTTCGGCTAAATGGTTAATCAGAACTGAAATAATTTTTGTTCAATTAGAATTAGAAAACAGAAAGATCGGAAAATATTAAGCGCAAGTCTTGAACACGAACTGACCTGAACAGCGTCGATTAACAGCGAATTGTTTCTTGTTTTAACATTATTCATTTATGCGCCAAACAAAATCAAAGCGAGAAAAGATCTGTGTTTCGCAAATCTATGTAATTATACGAATTTTATTAATAAAAATAATTTTCGAAATTACCGGGTCACGCCCATTTTTTTCCCGGGACTCGACTGATCAAAATATTAAAAAATTCCCGGGTATTTCATTCCGGGAATTCTCAAAACAGAAACCCTAGTACACGTGTGCTGACGCTGAGAACTATATTTCTGTTGTCATGTTTAGATTGTAATTTCAACAGTGCCATCAGACCAACCCAGATTTGTAGCCACATGTGATGCTGTTTTTTTTTTTACAGTTTTTAATCAATGTATTTTTTTAATGTAACGTTTTTATGACGAGGCACACCTCTTTCAACCTTAGCCAGAAGTACATCCGGTGATATCAGAGCACCATAGCCAGTAATAGAAAACAGAAAACTTCGTGTATTAACTAAGGTTCAGCATTGATAAATGCCATGTCCTGACAAGGACCACTTGTTCTGAAAACGGCTAGTCTTAAACCGGGCTGCTAGCAGGCCAGTGTAGTGTGAGAGATCCTGCCGCACATATCACTCAGTGATCTAATAGTGCTGTCTATTGTTAGCTGACATGGACATAGGTCTTTATATTCTGCCTTGCAAGTCTCTTTTGTGTTCGAATCAACTTTGCCATTTTTGGCATGCCATTCCGCTCTCCTCCCTTTGAAAATGTGGTATATTTATATATAGTACATATGTATATCGAGAAATATAAACACCTCAAAAGAAAAAGCACCCTAAAATAAAGTTGGTGGAGCACCATTTTACCATCGTTACTTTAGTCTATTTTACAATAAATCTGGAGAGAAAACTCCATAGGTCTATGCCAATAACCGGCAAGTAAATAATAAGATCTCATTATGGATATAAATAATTGGATTAGATATATGGTAGCCAATAGAACTCGTGTAAATGTTCTTATTTCAACACTTTCAAATACACATATCAAAAACATGCAGCTTAAATAGGTTCCAGAGTTTCAAATATATAGGAAGCATTTTTAATGAAAATAAAAAAAAACTTTGACAAAAGAATTGAAAGAAGGCGTCAAAAATCCAGTGCAGTGACTTATCAATGGTCACCACTACTCATAAATCAGAATATCAGTATGAAAACTGAATGACAATTTATAGATAATATATTCTTACCAAGTCTTTGCTATCAGTGTTAAACATCGTCCCTGACCAAAGCACAGGAGTGGAAAATCACACAATACGAGACGAGATGTTTAAAAAAAAAAAAAACCAGTAATGTTAGCCAGAGGGGCACAATGAGAAATGATAACACTCGAATATTGTAGAAACAACTTTCTGCATCAAATATATAAACCGACAGAATAAACTGGTTTGACAATATCGTGAGAATGCAGCCCGATAAATTACCACTAGGCGCAGACAACAGCAGAAGATCTGGTTTCAGGGCATGGGGAAGACCAGGAGGTAGATGGATGTAGACCATCACAGACAACCAACAACATCACAGAAACCTACAACATCATAGACATCCTACAACATCACAGACAAGCTACAACATCACAGACAACCTACAACATTACAGACAACCTACAACATCACAGACAAGCTACAACATCACAGACAACCTACAACATCACAGACAACCTACAACATCACAGACAACCTACAACATCACAGACAAGCTACAACATCACGGGACTACAGCTACCAATGCGACACACTTGGCTCAAGAACGCAAGCTTGATCTCCCCACCACATTAACGGTAATAATGTTAAAAAAGTACAAATATAAGTAAGTACCTTAAGGACGTCAGCCTGCCTCCTGTTTAAAGAAAGCAGTTGTCAGCTTAATGTTGTACAATATTTTAGGTAAGTCGAATGCATTGATCAATGTGTTCTGACACTTAAAATAAACAACAAATATTTCGATGATTAGTATATTGTGAAAATAAAATAAATTAAATCCATTCACTGCAGGAGACTATTGCACTTGTCGCTTTTATTAGGCATTGCAAAGACAAAAATACATTTGTATTGTTAAAATATAAACACACGTATCAAGGGGTTGTTTAAATACAAGAATGATTGCTTTCTAAACAATCGATTTGGGTTTGATTCCCAACTGAAGTACGACAGTTGTTCTCAGTTCAGACATCTGTTTTTGTAGTTGTAACAGAAATTAGAGGAAAACAAGGATACATGGCATTTGGACGGTTCTTATATAATAAAACTAACTTAGTACACCGACTTCATATTTGTTAAGTTGTTTATCATGTCACAAGTGTGTGAGTTTTACAAATGATTATTATGGTTTCCAAATGTTTCTGTATGTTGATGGGTTTACTTGCTCGGTTGAAGCTGAAAATTGTACAGTAATGGATGGAACAAAATGAATACGTGAGAAATACGGCAGAAAGCGCACACCATAGTTTATTACCATTACTTCTTGTCGGGCTGTTTGTCGTATACAATATATTTTTCTTCTACGAATATTTTCAGGACAGTTAAAAGATCTAATCCGAAGTCTGCAGGAGGAAATTGAAAAACGTATCTTTGAATGTAAGTATCATTACCTATGAAGGAAGATAAAATTGTATAAATCCACAAGGCAAAGAATGCTGTAATTAGACATCAAACGTTAAGACTAACAGGGAAGGACGTATGAGAAGATGATTCCAGCGTGTACACAACAGTAGTATACAATGTAGGAAACAGGCAGAGGGTGATGACTTTTATATAGCAAAATACTCGATCGATTTCAGGCGGAGGGTGATGACTTTTATATAGCAAAACGGTTAGCATTCAGGCGGAGGGTGATGACTTTTATATAAGGAAATAATACAATGTACGCTACCGGTCGCATTCAGGCGGAGGGTGATGACATTTATATAGCAAAATACTCGATCGATTTCAGGCGGAGGGTGATGACTTTTATATAGCAAAACGGTTAGCATTCAGGCGGAGGGTGATGACTTTTATATAATGAAATAATACAATGTACGCTACCGGTCGCATTCAGGCGGAGGGTGATGACTTTTATATAGCAAAACGGTTAGCATTCAGGCGGAGGGTGATGACTTTTATATAAGGAAATAATACAATGTACGCTACCGGTCGCATTCAGGCGGAGCGTGATGAATTTTATATAGCAAAATACTCGATCGATTTCAGGCGTTCTCAGGCGGAGGGTGATGACTTTTATATCGATCAGACGCATGACTTGTTATATAGCAATAAATTTGTTCGATAATGGCGTTGTTTACAGACAATACTTAGACAATATAAAAATATAAAAAATCGATAAGGACGGAAAATATAAAAAATCGATAATGGTAGGTTAGTGGGTTACTAGGGGGGGGTTTGTGAAGCGAGTGGCGGTTTTTTTTTCTGGTGCGATAACGGCGGTTTAGGTTACTAAGAGGCTTTTGAAACGAGTGGCGGTTTTTTGTGTTGGTTTGGGTGAGCGCGTATAGTGGGGTGTAGGTTAGGGGAGGATTTTTGTGTGTGATGTATTGTACCGGTAGTGTGTTGGTGTGTTTGGTTGTAGGTATCTTAATTGTGTGATGAATTTTGTGGGGCTGTCGAATCGTGGGGTGTGTTGGGGTATGGGTTTTTGTGTGCCGGTATTTTAATTGTTGTATATACAATATGTATATATGGGAGTGAAGTGTTAGAGACCTGTACTAGGTCTACCATCGAACTTGCGTCCTGGAAGTGTGTGTGTTGTTTATTTTTATATAGACAGGTATACATATACACGATGTTACAACAGTTAGACGATATATTTAGACAATAGGAAGACGATATATTTAGACAACAAGAAGACGATATATTTAGATATATATTTAGTTAGATATATTAAGACTGACTTTTATATAGTAATATATTAGTTCGATAATGGTGTTGTTGTTATGTTGTATGTAGACGATATATTTAGTTTTTCAGATATATATATTTAGACATACAAAAAAGTAGACAACAAGAAGACGATATATTTAGACAACAAGAAGACGCTATATTTAGAGATATATTTTTAGACAACAAGAAGACGCTATATTTAGATATATATTTTTAGACAACAAGAAGACGATATTTATAGACATATATTTAGAACATATATATTTTACAACAGTTATACGAACAGTTAGACGACATTTAGGTAACAAAAATGAATGTTAGTTAATATCTTTTTATTTTTCAAATACTGTTTTGTAGTAACAAAACATATAGGAGCATATACGGTAATATATAGGAGTACATATATAGTATTTTTTAACATTACATGAGTATGTACAATTGCCAAATAACACATAGGATCACACATGTACTTTGTTATATACATAATTATATTGGAAAGATAGTGTGTATTTCAATTAGTGGTGTTTTGTTACAGTAGTAACATTATCACAGTAAGAAATAAAATATCACAGCTGCAGACCAGACCTGAGGGGTGTCGTCACATTGTCGTCGTAAAAAATAGAGAGGTGGGTATTGAATATACCTGTAGGTATCTGTATGTAGGTATCTGTGTACATAGTGGAAGACAGAGAGTTTAGATGTTTAGGGGTGATGTGGTGACGTTGTCGAGGTTCACCTGTCGTTTGATATAAAAGTAAGACAAAGAGTTGCGGTGTTGCGCGTACGTGTATATGATAGAGTTGTGTGTTCGGAACCCAATATTTTTCCCACCCTGTGCTTGTTGTGTGTTGAGTACATCTAAGAATGTATTTTTGTCGATGGTGTTGTGGGGTTTGCTCAATTGATTGGGTAGTCTTGGATATGGTAAAGATAGAAAGATGTCGCTGGAATTGCTTCAACATAATATTTAGTATTTGGTCTGTTTAACTGTGCTTGTGTGAGAATGTCGCTATCGTGTAAGTTAGCTACAAAAGACTTGAAATCTGTAATGTTGTTGATTAAGTGAGGCTGTTCTAACACACACGCATTATTATGAGAACCGTGAAAGAAACGGAGGTTATTTGTTTCTCTGTGTCTCAAAACGACGTGAAAACTGTAGTTAATCTTGAAGCGTTTTGTCTGTTATGCAAAGACAGGTCCTAACAGAATTTCCCATTCGATGGGGTCTGTTCTGTCTGGCCTGTGAAAGAAAGTGAATGTAGATAGGTATTTATGGGTGTTTGCATGTGTTTTTATGGCTTGCCAATTATTTGTATAGATTTGTCTAACGTCAGCCTGTAAGTCTTGCAAGCTGTCGTAGTCAGAGGACAACCGACTCTTTTTATTAGGGACTTGTTGGGGACTGGGGATTGTTCGTTTGAGTGGGTTAATCTGGCCTGCTTTTGTAGAGGGAATTGTTGAAGAGGACGCTGGGATGGGAGTTGTTGAATAGGGTCCTGAAGGTAGTGTGGAAGTTAAAGGTGTTCTCGTCGAGTCTGTGGCACCTGCTGCAGCAGCTGATGTTGATATCTGTGAGTTCACTGTTGTTGCTGTGGTGCCTGATAATGAGGCTGTCTGCGGATTCGTCGCTGTTGATGGGGCATCTGGTAATATTGTCTGTGGGTTCACCGATGAGTCTGGTGTTACTGTGGCACCTGATGTTGTTGGTGTTGGGGCGGTGCCTGCTGGCGGGTTCTGTGTTGAGGTAGAAAGCTGGGTAGGGATAGCGGTGTGTTTTTGGTTTATGTGGACGCGAAGATTGTCAATACGAGAAAAGTCTTTTCCACAGACCTCACAAGAGAGCAGCGTCAGTGAGTGCATGGTCTTGTTGTGTCGTGATAGGTCGGCGCGCCTGGTGAAGGTCTTCCCGCATCTGGTACATGTCAGATTGGTTTGTACCACTGATGTGTCTGTTTGTGCTGAGCCGGACCCATGTTTATTTTCTAAGTGCCGTTGAAGATTATCGGGCCTGGTAAATACTAAACTACAGAAAGAGCACTCATGATTGTGACGAGCGTGGGCTGTGGCCATATGCCGAGTAAGAGCATGACTCAGCTTGAAAACAGACTGGCAATGTAAACAGGCATAGCCCCGTCGTTGAGGTGAAGACATCTGTTGAGTAGGATCAAAAAGAAGTTAGTCACACATAAAATTAAATATATATAACAACATATATGTAACAAGTAGTTAAATAATACACAGACAATCTGATAGAGAGAGAAAGAGAGAGAGAGAGAGGGAGAGAGAGAGAGAGAGAGAAAGGGAAAAAATAATCAGGTAAATAAAAAAAAACAGACTTATAAATAGTTAGGTATACACACGACTACTCTTCGTTATAACTAGACTTATTTTTTTATTTTTTATTTTTTTATTCTGTTATCAAATGAAAGAGGTGTTAACTAATCAGAAATACACAGCGCGCGTTGTGGAAGCAAAGATATTGATTTAAAAACCACCCGCTCACGAGACAAGTGTATAGCTACCCTTTCATTTAAAATAACGAGATTTAAGTACTAACGTGTGTGTTAGTTTCACACGCTTGTTGGTTATAGCAGGACGTCTGCCCTTGTGTAGTTCAGTATTGTTAAATCTAAAATATAATATTTTCTAAACTATTATGTTGTCTAATTTTCACTGGCTGGTTAGGTAGTTTGTAGTGACTCGGGTCCTTATTTATTTTTAAAGTAATATGTTTGTAGTTACTATGAGAAGTTCTTTATAGAAGCAGTTTCTGAGTACAGAAATACTCCTTGTGCACGTGTGTTGTGGAATCAAATCAATTTATCGATCTTTGCTACAACCAAACAAGTATTTGAAATAGACTATTAGTCTATACAAGTTTAGAGTGTTGTTATCAGAAAGTATTACAAGTTGTAAGTATCACGGATAATTTTTTCAAAACCCAAATATAATTTGATTTCGCACGAGTTTAACAATAGACGAGAATCGTAGATAAGGTTTAAACTAAGGAATTTTTCTCAGTACTGTACCTAGCACATAAAAAATAAGTTGGATAATTCTTAACTTACCTAAACCATACACACATGTAAGAATTTAACAAACAACTGACATTAAAATACCTATTGGTCTAGACATAATAACTTTGAAAAAAAAAAGCTGTACATTTAACAACACTACCTAACGAAAAGACAAACACACACACAACCATATTTTAAAAATAGAGATATTTATCACCCTAACACAGAGTATCGAAAAAACAACCAAAACAGATATTTTTTAAAGTTATTAAGGGTATATAACCTAGTGAAAACTGCTATATAAAAATATATATATAACATTTATGTGTAAAATATATATTTTAACTTCCTAGTATTATTATAGGGAAAAAACAGACGAATACACACATACATATTTAGAACTTTGCGTAGGTTATTTTTCCAGTCTCTGACTGTTAAGAAAATACTCCTATCAAACAACAAAGACGCAACCATATACTTTTTATACAGAATACGCTTAAACAGACACAGAGATGTAGACTTTATATATTCTCTAAATAGAGATATTTAATACAAAACAGAATAACATACGTTTCAGAAGGATGTTTCTTGGTCTCAACGTCTGATTTTTTCAAAACGACTGGATTTTTTTTTCAGAAGGCTTCAAAACGACTGGTCAGAGCTGGTCGAGGGGTGGTTACAGAATGACTATGTCTAAAACAGTTCTTGATTAAAACAACAGACTTGTCAATAAAAGTAGTCCGATCGTATGAATTTCGTGATGGAGTCAGAACGTGTATTGAGTAGAGACACTGTTTCAGAAAAAAAAATAATTCACTTGCGTATTCATACGCGCGACAGTTTATCGCGGTGTTTCGGTTCAAACGTCGGTAGTACGTTTTTGAAAAGAAACTAATTTACCATTGTTCACTCGTTGTTTAATTACAGGGCAGCTGTGTTTACCTAATTTCTCTCCTGTTCGGAAAAGACAATTAAACAAAGCCACTTTCTTTTATAAAGAGCCAAATGCCAGATATGCAGCTGCGATAAAGCGAGAGAACTAACTGTTTTGTTCGACGCTGAAATCCGTTATCAAGCATTACGCCAATGTTTAATTACGACCCAGGTGTAATTGGAAAATTCAATTAAACAAAGCCAATTTCATTCAGAAAGATCGAATGACAGATGTACGCGCGTGTGTTTTAGAGATCTTGCACGTCCGGCTTTGTGAGTAAATAACGGGATCGATAGGCAATTTCATTACGGGACATGTTTAATCACGAGCAGATGTTGCTAAAAAGTCATATTCCCTTGTCAAAAATATGACTTATTTTACACAGCTGTTCCCTGTACGTGTCCAATCACATATTCAGAATTCACGACTTTGTTACAATGTTCGATCATCGAGAATGTAATTACACGAACTGCAATGAACCACATCTGTTCACACGTATTTGGTCGAAGACAAGTTTGAACAAACTTTTGAACAAAATAGAACGGTTCGTCCCAGTATTTGTTAGTATGTAAATATATATATATATATATCTTGTTGGGGAATATAACTGAACACTTTTTATTAGATCACGGTTTAAATACAAAATTTAATAAAAACTAAATTTAAAAAGCAATATGGGTTGTTATTCATCAACAACCGGTTATATTTGTTGTCAATGTTAGTCTTGTTATTAAGTAACGAGTGGTTCTTATATTGTTTTACACCAAGGTTGTGAATGTTTTTTAACATGTTGCAGTGATTCCCACGTTGTTGAAAACACAGTGATTCTCGTGATTGTTAGTACGATTCTTACGTTGTTGAAAAGGGGTTCTCATGTTGTGTAGGGGTTTTAGATATGAAATAACTGGATGTAAGTGAAAGTTATCATTGTTAGCACGTTGTTGAAAAGAGGTTCTCACGTTGTGTAGGATGTTAGATATAAAATAACTGGTTGTGAGTGTGTACACGCCAAGAAGTGATGAAATGTTTAAACGGTTGGAGAGCGGGTTGACGATCGCAACTGTAAGTTTTTACCGAGACCAGCCTTTGTTACTCGTGCGATTTAATTGCCAAGGGGCGAAATTTTTTTTGACAAGAGGCAGAAATTTGATTACCAAGAGGGCGAAATTTTTTGAGAAGAGGAATAAATTTGATTACCAAGCAGGCGAAATTTTATTTGACAAGGGGCAGTATTTTTTGACAAGGGTAAGTATTTTTTTGACAAGGGGGAGTGAAAAAAAGTGAAAACTTAAGTAGCGGGGATTCGAACACATGAACGAAGGAATGTTTCTTTTATAAGTTTCTACTATTGATCGATTGTGTTTTGCCCTAGTGACGTGAACAGAAATTTACGCTCGCTGACAAGTCCACCCCACACAAATTTTTTTACATCGACAACCACACAACTCTTCACGCTAGACGTAGTATAGGTAAGTCTCTAACCCTTCACTCTCTCACAAAGAAAATAATCTTGTAAATTTAAGAGGCGAAACATTTAGTATAAGATTTCATGATAGCGAGAGCTAAAATTTATCTTAAAAAAATATGTATGAACGAGTAACTTAAATATTTCTGGCGCTCAAAAAGACAAGATACAAAGACCTAACAAAGAATAATACAACTGTTGGTATTAGAATACATACAGAACCGGGAACAGGTGCTTTAACCTTATGAAAAAAGACAAATAAACAAGTTACAAACACATGTTCTCAAAACCAAAGGAGCTGAATTTACTTTGACTGAAAAGTAAAATTAAACATGACAGGAAGTTTGGTTTTGAGAACATGTCTTTGTAACTTGTTTATTTCTAGCGTGAAGAGTTGTGTGGTTGTCGATGTAAAAAATTTTGTGTGGGGTGGATTTGTCAGCGAGCGTAAATTTCTGTTCAACCGTTTAACCATTTCATCACTTCTTGGCGTGTACACACTCACAACCAGTTATTTTATATCTAACATTCTACACAACGTGAGAACCTCTTTTCAACAACGTGCTAACAATGATAACTTTCACTTACATCCAGTTATTTCATATCTAAAACCCCTACACAACATGAGAACCCCTTTTCAACAACGTAAGAATCGTACTAACAATCACGAGAATCACTGTGTTTTCAACAACGTGGGAATCACTGCAACATGTTAAAAAACATTCACAACCTTGGTGTAAAACAATATAAGAACCACTCGTTACTTAATAACAAGACTAACATTGACAACAAATATAACCGGTTGTTGATGAATAACAACCCATATTGCTTTTTAAATTTAGTTTTTATTAAATTTTGTATTTAAACCATGATCTAATAAAAAGTGTTCAGTTATATTCCCCAACAATATATATATAAATATATATATATATATATATATATATATATATATATATATATATATATATATATATATATATATATATATATATATATATATATATATATATATATATATTTACATACTAACAAATACTGGGACGAACCGTTCTATTTTGTTCAAAAGTTTGTTCAAACTTGTCTTCGACCAAATATGTGTGAACAGATGTGGTTCATTGCAGTTCGTGTAATTACATTCTCGATGATCGAGCATTGTAACAAAGTCGTGAATTCTGAATATGTGATTGGACACGTACAGGGAACAGCTGTGTAAAATAAGTCATATTTTTGACAAGGGAATATGACTTTTTAGCAACATCTGCTCGTGATTAAACATGTCGCGTAATGAAATTGCCTATCGATCCCGTTATTTACTCACAAAGCCGGACGTGCAAGATCTCTAAAACACACGCGCGTACATCTGTCATTCGATCTTTCTGAATGAAATTGGCTTTGTTTAATTGAATTTTCCAAACACACCTGGGTCGTAATTAAACATTGGCGTAATGCTTGATAACGGATTTCAGCGTCGAACAAACCCGTTAGTTCTCTCGCTTTATCGCAGCTGCATATCTGGCATTTGGCTCTTTGTTAAAAGAAAGTGGCTTTGTTTAATTGTCTTTTCCGAACAGGAGAGAAATTAGGTAAACACAGCTGCCCTGTAATTAAACAACGAGTGAACAATGGTAAATTAGTTTCTTTTCAAAAACGTACTACCGACGTTTGAACCGAAACACCGCAATAAACTGTCGCGCGTATGAATACGCAAGCGAATTATTTTTTTTTTCTGAAACAGTGTCTCTACTCAATACACGTTCTGACTCCATCACGAAATTCATACGATCGGACTACTTTTATTGACAAGTCTGTTGTTTTAATCAAGAACTGTTTTAGACATAGTCATTCTGTAACCACCCCTCGACCAGCTCTGACCAGTCGTTTTGAAGCCTTCTGAAAAAAAATCCAGTCGTTTTGTAAAAATCAGACGTTGAGACCAAGAAACATCCTTCTGAAACGTATGTTATTCTGTTTTGTATTAAATATCTCTATTTAGAGAATATATAAAGTCTACATCTCTGTGTCTGTTTAAGCGTATTCTGTGGAAAAAATATATGGTTGCGTCTTTGTTGTTTGATAGGAGTATTTTCTTAACAGTCAGAGACTGGAAAAATAACCTACGCAAAGTTCTAAATATGTATGTGTGTATTCGTCTGTTTTTTCCCTATAATAATACTAGGAAGTTAAAATATATATTTTACACATAAATGTTATATATATTTGTATAGAGCGGTTTTCACTAGGTTATATACCCTAAATAACTTTAAAAAATATCTGTTTTGGTTGTTTTTTTCGGTACTCTGTGTTAGGGTGATAAATATCTCTATTTTTAAAATATGGTTGTGTGTGTGTTTGTCTTTTCGTTAGGTAGTGTTGTTAAATGTTAAGCTTTTTTTTTTCAAAGTTATTATGTCTAGACTAATAGGTATTTTAATGTCAGTTGTTTGTTAAATTCTTACATGTGTGTATGGTTTAGGTAAGTTAAGAATTATCCGACTTATTTTTTATGTGCTAGGTACAGTACTGAGAAAAATTCCTTAGTTTAAACCTTATCTACGTTTCTCGTCTATTGTTAAACTCGTGCGAAATCAAATTATATTTGGGTTTTGAAAAAATTATCCGTGAAACTTACAACTTGTAATACTTTCTGATAACAACACTCTAAACTTGTATAGACTAATAGTCTATTTCAAATACTTGTTTGGTTGTAGCACAAAGACGGTTGGGAAGATCGATAAATTGATTTGATTCTACAACACACGTGCGCAAGGAGTATTTCTGTACTCAGAAACTGCTTCTATAAAGAACTTCTCATAGTAACTACAAACATATTACTTTAAAAATAAATAAGGACCCGAGTCACTACAAACTACCTAACCAGCCAGTGAAAATTAGACAACATAATAGTTTAGAAAATATTATATTTTAGATTTAACAATACTGAACTACACAAGGACAGACGTCCTGCTATAACCAACAAGCGTGTGAAACTAACTCACACGTTAGTACTTAAATCTCGTTATTTTAAATGAAAGGGTAGCTCGTCACTTGTCTCTGAGCGGGTGGTTTTTAAATCAATATCTTTGCTTCCACAACGCGCGCTGTGTATTTCTGATATGTTAACACCTCTTTCATTTGATAACAGAATAAAGAAATAAAAAATAAAAAAATAAGCCTAGTTATAACGAAGAGTAGTCGTGTGTATACCTAACTATTTATAAGTCTGTTTTTTTTATTTACCTGATTATTTTTTCCCTTTCTCTCTTTCTCTTTCTCTCTCTCTCTCTCTCTCTCTCTCTCTCTCTCTCTCTTTCTCTCTCTATCAGATTGTCTGTGTATTATTTAACTACTTGTTACATATATGTTGTTATATATATTTAATTTTATGTGTGACTAATTTCTTTTTGATCCTCCTCAACAGATGTCTTCACCTCAACGACGGGGCTATGCCTGTTTACACTGCCAGTCTGTTTTCAAGCTGGGTCATGCTCTTACTCGGCATATGGCCACAGCCCACGCTCGTCACAATCATGAGTGCTCTTTCTGTGGTTTAGTATTTACCAGGCCCGATAATCTTCAACGGCACTTAGAAAATAAACATGGGTCCGGCTCAGCACAAACAGACACATCAGTGGTACAAACCAATCTGATATTTACCAGATGCGGGAAGACCTTCACCAGGCGCGCCGACCTATCACGACACAACAAGACCATGCACTCACTGACGCTGCTCTCTTGTGAGGTCTGTGGAAAAGACTTTTCTCGTATTGACAATCTTCGCGTCCACATAAACCAAAAACACACCGCTATCCCTACCCAGCTTTCTACCTCAACACAGAACCCGCCAGCAGGCACCACTCCAACACCAACAACATCAGGTGCCACAGTAACAATAGACTCATCGGTGAACCCACATACAATATTACCAGATGCCCCATCAACAACGACGAATCCGCAGACAGCCTCATTATCAGGCACCACAGCAACAACAGTGAACTCACAGATATCAACATCAGCTGCTGCAGAAGGCGCCACAGACTCGACGAGAACACCTTTAACTTCCACACTACCTTCAGGACCCTATTCAACAACTCCCATCCCAGCGTCCTCTTCAACAATTCCCTCTACAAAAGCAGGCCAGATTAACCCACTCAAATGAACAATCCCCAGTCCCCAACAAGTCCCTAATAAAAAGAGTCGGTTGTCCTCTGACTACGACAGCTTGCAAGACTTACAGGCTGACGTTAGACAAATCTATACAAATAATTGGCAAGCCATAAAAACACATGCAAACACTCGTAAATACCTATCTACATTCACTTTCTTTCACAGGCCAGACAGAACAGACCCCATCGAATGGGAAATTCTGTTAGGACCTGTCTTTGCACAACAGACAAAACGCTTCAAGATTAACCACAGTTTTCACGTCGTTTTGAGACACAGAGACACAAATGACCTCCGTTTCTTTCACGGTTCTCATAATAATGCGTGTGTGTTAGAACAGCCTCACTTAATCAACAACATTACAGATTTCAAGTCTTTTGTAGCTAACTTACACGATAGCGACATTCTCACACAAGCACAGTTAAACAGACCAAATACTAAATATTATGTTGAAGCAATTCCAGCGACATTTTTCTATCTTTACCATATCCAAGACTACCCAATCAATTGAGCAAACACCACAACACCATCGACAAAAATACATTCTTAGAAGTACTCAACACACAACAAGCACAGGGTGGGAAAAATATTGGGTTCCGAACACACAACTCTATCATATACACGTACGTGCAACACCGCAACTCTTTGTCTTACTTTTACATCAAACGACAGGTGTACCTCGACAACGTCACCACATCACCCCTAAACATCTAAACTCTCTGTCTTCCACTATGTACACAGATACCTACATACAGATACCTACAGGTATATTCAATACCCACCTCTCTATTTTTTACGACGACAATGTGACGACACCCCTCAGGTCTGGTCTGCAGCTGTACCCCGGTGATATTTTATTTCTTACTGTGATAATGTTACTACTGTAACAAAACACCACTAATTGAAATACACACTATCTTTCCAATATAAATATGTATATAACAAAGTACATGTGTGATCCTATGTGTTATTTGGCAATTGTACATACTCATGTAATGTTAAAAAATACTATATATGTACTCCTATATATTACCGTATATGCTCCTATATGTTTTGTTACTACAAAACAGTATTTGAAAAATAAAAATATATTAACTAACATTCATTTTTGTTACCTAAATATCGTCTAACTGTTCGTATAACTGTTGTAAAATATATATGTTCTAAATATATGTCTATAAATATCGTCTTCTTGTTGTCTAAAAATGTATCTCTAAATATAGCGTGTTCTTGTTGTCTAAATATATCGTCTTCTTGTTGTCTACTTTATTGTATGTCTAAATATATATATGTAAAACTAAATATATCGTCTACATACAACATAACAACAACACCATTATCGAACTAATATATTACTATCTAAAAGTCAGTCTTAATATATCTAACTAAATATATATCTAAATATATCGTCTTCTTGTTGTCTAAATATATCGTCTTCCTATTGTCTAAATATATCGTCTAACTGTTGTAACATCGTGTATATGTATACCTGTCTATATGTAAAATAAACAACACACACACTTCCAGGACGCAAGTTCGATGGTAGACCTAGTACAGATCTCTAACACTTCACTCCCATATATACATATTGTATATACAACAATTAAAATACCGGCACACAAAAACCCATACACCAACACACCCCACGATTCGACAGCCCCACAAAATTCATCACACAGTTAAGATACCTACAACCAAACACACCAACACACTACCGGTACAATACATCACACACAAAAATCCTCCCCTAACCTACACCCCACTATACGCCCTCACCCACACCAACACAAAAAACCGCCACTTGTTTCAAAAACCTCTTAGTAACCTAAACCGCGGTTATCGCACCACAAAAAAAAAACCGCCACTCGCTTCACAAACCCCCCTTAGTAACCCACTAACCTACCATTATCGATTTTTTATATTTTCCGTCGTTATCGATTTTTTATATTTTTATATTGTCTAAGTATTGTCTGTAAACAACGCCATTATCGAACAAATTTATTGCTATATAACAAGTCATGCGTCTGATCGTCAGAGGAAGTCCCCCGGTTACAATATATCGCTATATAAATAGTCATCACCCTCCGCCTGAAATTCCTCCGCCTGAAATCGATCGAGTATTTTGCTATATAAAAGTCATCACCCTCCGCCTGAGAACGCCTGAAATCGATCGAGTATTTTGCTATATAAAAGTCACCACCCTCCGCCTGATAGTGACCGGTAGCGTACATTGTATTATTTCCTTATATAAAAGTCATCACCCTCCGCCTGAATGCTAACCGTTTTGCTATATAAAAGTCATCACCCTCCGCCTGAATGCGACTGGTAGCGTACATTGTATTATTTCCTTATATAAAAGTCATCACCCTCCGCCTGAATGCTAACCGTTTTGCTATATAAAAGTCATCACCCTCCGCCTGAAATCGATCGAGTATTTTGCTATATAAATGTCATCACCCTCCGCCTGAATGCGACCGGTAGCGTACATTGTATTATTTCCTTATATAAAAGTCATCACCCTCCGCCTGAATGCTAACCGTTTTGCTATATAAAAGTCATCACCCTCCGCCTGAAATCGATCGAGTATTTTGCTTTATAAAAGTCATCACCCTCCGCCTGAATGCGACCTATTTCCTACATTGTATACTACTCACAACCAGCTCTACATTAACTATTAACATTCGTATCCTTCGATATTTGCTGAGGGAGACAGAACACCTATGGGTTTGCTAGTAGTACAATGATGTCGATTCTGATCAACAATGTGTTTGACAACAGAATTCCAGTGAAGTTGAAATGTGATGGAACGGAATAAAATGAACACAGGAGCAGACCAGAATTTATTTATTTATTTATTTTGCCTTACTCCTTGCTGGTATAATATAGTTTATATAACCCGTTCATTCTGTTTAATTTTATTTAAGTAGTTCAAGAAGTTTACGTAGATTTAAATAGTTTATGTATTTTTTTTTTTTTTTTGTAATTGTAATTTCTAGTGGCATTATTACTTAATGAATAGCTAATGTAATATTCAATGAAGTCAGGTTCTTAGATACTGAAGCTTGATTATAAACCCTTAGATTGTGATTGGATGACACATATTTGCCTAGGTAAAACACAATGCTAATGTTAGCTGACTACTGCTTTCTTTGAAAACATTCAAGTAGATGTCTGAGAGTGTACGAAGAAGAAGATATGGAAGACAACACAATGCTATAACACAGCAGTATGAAGTAAGTTAAAGTAAGTTGTTATGAAAACTAAGACAAAAACATAGACTTAAATATACACCGTGATTTGTGTAGGATACAAGATTATAAGCTGATACTTCGATAAGACATTTTTACCCGAACTTCCTCATTTTCTACAGTAACAACGCTCAAAGAGGAAAAGAGCGTGGCGGAGGAGACCATTCAGGAGAAAAACTCTCAGATTGCAAAACTGAAAGCAGAGATTGGTAGGCTGTATTGTTGTGTAAACATAGTGAAAGAGGAGATTGGTAGATTGTGGTGTTGTGTAAAAGAAGTGAAAGAGGAGACTGATAGGATGTGTTGTTATGTAAACGAAGTGAAAGAGGAGGTTGGTAGGCTGTGTTGTTGTGTAAATGAAGTGAAAGAGGAGACTGGCAGGTTGTCTTGTTGTGTAAACGAAGTGAAAGAGGAGATTAGTACGTAGTGTTGTTGTCTAAACGAAGTGAAAGAGGAGGTTAGTACGTTGTGTTGTTGTGTAAAGGAAGTGAAAGAAGAGAAAAGTTGTTGTGTTAATGAGCAAACGAAGTGAACGAAGAGATTGGTAAGTTGTGTTCTTGTGTAAACGAAGTGACAGAAGAGAGAAGTGGATTGTGTTGTTGAGCAAACATAGTGAAAGTGGAGACTGGTAGGTGGTGTAGTTTAGTAAACATAGTGAAAGAGGACATTGGTTGGTTGTGTTTTTAAGTAAACGTATTGAAAGAGGAGATTATTAGATTGTGTTATTGCGTTAACATAGTGGAAGAGGAGACTGGTAGATTTTATTGTTGTGTAAACATAGTAAACAGGAGATTGGTAGGTTGTGTTGTTGAGTTAACATAGTGAAAGAGGAGATAGATAGGTTGTGTTGTTGTGTAAACATAGTAAAAGAGGAGATTGGTAGGTTGTGTTGTTGAGTAAACACAGTGAAAGAGGAGATAGATAGGCTGTGTTGTTGTGTAAACATAGTGAAAGAGGAGATTGATAGGTTGTATTGTTGAGTAAACATAGCGAAAAAAGAGATTGGTGTAGTTGAGTAAAGGAAGTGAAAAAAGGAGAAGTAGATAGTGTTGTTCTGTAAAGGTATAGAACACAGACACATAGCAAAGAATAAATAACGTTTAAACTTGAAGGACAGATTATCCTGGACTTGCGACGTATGTGTCTTACGTAACTTACAACTTAAGTGACGTACGACCACTCGTACTTACGACAGTCACCCAGAAGTTCTGTACTCTTATGTCTCATTATTTATAACGGTACATGCCTGTACAGTACAGTAATTCTAAGATATAATTAGTAAATTGTATTACTTCACTATAAATACAGATTAGTTTTTTTAATGTATAGTACAAGAGGCTTATATATATATATATATATATATGATGGGGCCGTAAAGACACCCCCGAGGCCCCCCTTCATGGTCATGGTATATTTATCTCCCATATATTTTCGATGTGCTCTCAGCCCAGGTGATGGCACGAGCAAGCATCGCTGGGATGTGAAAAGTCTGACGAAGTAGAAGATTTTTTTTAAAAATTAATTAATGTGTTTGCTACTTTTCTTTGTAGCACGCCCCTTTCAACCATCTACCATGTACATGGAGTTGTTGGTTATATCAGGACGTGTTTCCTTTATTGTAATATGTTTTTGTTTTGTATTTATTTTATACTGTATTATCTCTAGTCGGTATTTTTCCTTTTGTAGTTATAGTTCAACATGGTTTTTAAAAGAAATTCCAAAATATGCTATTTTCTAAGTTAGTATGTTTTTAATTTTCACTGGATGGTTTCTTTGGTTAATCTGTATTTATCTGGGGCGAGTCTTTCACGCGTTTGGACTACTGACTCAAATCCTTATTTGTTTTTTATATGTTAGCTTTAGTTTTTGTAATATAGTGTTTTATTAACTTTTGCATTTCTGAAGGGGTCTTTGTGCCTATGAGATTTTCTACCCTCATTTCTACATTGTGGTTACTACAGTATGTCTTAATGTTTTGCCTCTGTTGGTCATATTTCTTGCAGTCCACCAGAAAGTGTCTAATTGTGTTTGGTTCTTGACACTCTTCACATGTGGGTTCCTCAATCATGAAATATCCAGTTCCAAGCTTGAGCCTCAGCAATTTTTTATTAATTGGTATTTTTAGTTCATCTTTTATTTGACATTTTTTGCTTGGTTTTTTAAGGATTTTATATGAGTGTCTTGCTTTTTTACTTTGGTCCCATGCTGTTACCCACTCTTTAGTTATTGCTTGAGCAATTAAGCTCTTAATTTCAAACTTCCCTAAGCCTACTTCAATTTTGTTATGGCTAGCTCTCCCCCCTTTGGCTTCTTTGTCTGCAAGCTCATTTACTGCTATCCCCACATGTGATGGTGTCCATGTTAGTGTTGCACTGCATCCTATAATTTGTAGATATGTATTAACCTGTAGTATTTCCTCTATAATATCTGGCCTGCTACATTAATTTCTGTTTCTGATAGCTAATACTGATGATAGGGAATCTGTGAGAATGGTTACTTTTTTTGGTGGATTTTCTGCAGCTATTTCTAAAGCTTTTAGGATTGCCACTAATTCTGCTGTAAAGATGGATGTATTACCTGTTACTTTGTATCTTTTATAAATTTTTAATTTTGGTATTGCTATTCCTGCTGCTAATTGTCCTTCTTCATCTTTTGACCCATCTGTATATATAGTTAGGCTATTATTTATATACCGTTCTATGTACTCTAGTGTTTTACTTTTTGCTGAGATTATGTCGTTAGATTTATTTATGATCTTTGTTAAGTGGGAGTCAGTTTCTGGCACTTTTAATTCCCATGGTGGGATCTTTGCTTTATACTGAGCACTACTGTTTATCGCATTAAATAGGTCTGGGTATTGATCCACTTCATCCATTGTTTTCCAACCTGACGGGTATCTATTATGGTTTAATGGAATGTGGCCTATGTACTGGTTACCCCTATCAAAGGTTTTATGTGCTGGGTGAGTTGGATCTTTTGCCACTCTTGCCCAGTAGCTGAATCTTAGTTCTTTTCTCCTTAGCTCCAGGGGTATAATGCCTAGCGCTACTTCTAGTGCCTCTGCTGATGTTCCCTTTGAGGCACCTGCTATTATTGACAGTGCCTGGTTTTGGACTGTGTCTAGTTTTTTCTTATTGCTTGGGGCGGCTGATGCATAGACAACACTGGCATAGTCAAGTTTGCCCCTAATAAATGATTTATAGAAGGTTAACATGGTCTTATTGCAGGCGCCCCAACCACTTCCTTTCATATATCTTAGCATGTTAATAAGTCCCCTACTGCTTTGCACTAATAGGTCTATGTGTTTGTTCCAGTTTAGTTGCTGGTCTAATACCATACCAAGAAATCTTGTTGATTTTGCTGTGCATACTTTTTGCTCATTAATGCTTATGTCAATTATATTGTTTTTAATTACACGCCCTCTACTGAAGATCATTCCTATGGTTTTTTTAACGTTTAGATTAAATCCCCACTTGTTCATCCAGTCAGATACTTTATCCATTTGCCTTTGTACTGTTTTTATAGAGGAATGGGAGATTTCTTCCCGTTCTCCATATCGCAGCGTCATCTGCAAACTGGGATAAGTTGTTTTTTAAGTCTTTAAACTCGTCGCCTAGGTCGTTGACCATAATCGTAAAGATAGATGGTGATATTACTGATCCCTGGGGAATTCCATTCTGTTGCTCATGTGGAGAAATTACAGTGATGCAACGTTAAAATTCCTCCATTTATAAAGATAACAGGTAAAATAACATGTAGGGATAAAAATATTGGTAAGGTACGATGATACATTCTCGCCCACGCCAGCGTTTTCTAGCGCCATTGAAACTAACTAGTTAGAACATGCAGACTAAACGACCTATCCTTTTAGACGGGGTAGAAACGGAGATAAAAGAAAAAAAATATGACGGTCTGAACACGTGTTTGAATCTAAAGACTAAAAGACGCAATTTGTAGTTTAAAGAAAAAATTACGCCACTAGTTGACACAATGTAAGAAATTGGAAGAAAAACGACCTTAGCTCTTGTTAGAAACAGACGTATCTTGGACGGTTTACGGTAATTAGTCGTTTAGTTTGAATAAAGCGGCAAACGCGGTACACGAAGGTTCAAAAACAAATTTCAAAACTAACCTTGAAAAAAGTAGGTTTTTTCTTAATAATAAGTTTAGGAGAATAAAAGCTAGCTAGTTTGATAGCCCATCTTAATCTGAGAAATAATATACTTTTAATTACACAGACGGACAGATAACACGGAAGATATTGACGAAAGACTGTATTGTTCACTACAGACTAGCAGACCGTTTTTTGTGCATATTTTCACTAAAGTTACATTTTGACGTCCTTGAGACTAAAAATGCAAAAACAAACTGCAGGTGGACTAGGGGCAGGGTAGGAGGATAGTAGCTAAAAATAACTTAGCATAGAATCTCAGAAGTAGGGGGAGACAAAAATTTGTGTAGTTTTTTTTTGTGTAGTTTCGTCCAAAAACAAGTGTAATTTTGGGAAAAGCCAAGTTGGGACGGACGGACCGACAGAAAAATACTACACACTAGACTGAGACTGGACCGAAATTGGACATTTGTAGTTTGAATATTTGAAAGGTAGAGGGGAAGTCCGCTGATTGGACAGAAGTTTTCATATTGTAGAAAGAAAGACGCCCGCTAGTGCCATTTTGTAAGAAGACTGTCCATTGACACAGTTCGTTAATGCTAGAGGTGTGATTTCCAGGAAATATTAAATATTATCAGTGGGACGCCTTAATCTAGCCAGCAGCTCAGCTGAGTTTTGCTAGTACAACGTAATTGTGTTCTCAATTTTGAATTGTGGTAAGGGAAAAAGCATTTACTTTTTATATTTTAATATTTTGAGTGATTGATACTGCCATGTCCTGAAAAAGGATTACGACAAGTGAGTGCTTACTCTAGGTCCCCAGCAGCAGTCCAGGGCCTAGAGACAAACAAATAATATAGGAAAACATATCTAAGATTATGGAAGACAGATCTATATTTGAAATCAGTGGGAACATATTACCCACCTTATTGGATGGAAGAGGAAACTATTGAACATATTTCGGATGCAATGCAGTCATGGGAAACTGGTACTGTTTGATAACACCTGGGTGAGATGTGCTGAGCTGGTCAGAGAGATCTGACCCTATCTTTGTAATGTTTTTTCGTTGTTATGTGTAAAAATTGGTGCAGTAGGCAGTGTGTTGACACATGGCACAAATTTTGGTTTCAGAGTTTCTGGTCTGGCACTACACTAGTGTCAGATGCTTGTGAAGAGATCTATGAGTGGATGATTTGGAAGCCACTATTTTACTCCAGCTACTGTGAGGAGTGGGCCACTTGAATTCTTTACTGCATCGTCACAGGCCAGATAAATGAAAACCTGGCCTGCTGTGGATTAATCATACTATTCCACAAATAAAATAAATAAATTAATAAAATCCTGTTGTACAACCACTATAACTCAGTCCATATTTCACAGACAATGAACATTATAAACAGAGATTGGGCATGATGACACCACCCCGACTAGACATCCAGTGCTAGTTTTCCAAAGACTCTGTAGTTAGTATTAATATTAACCAATGTAACAATATATTTATGTATAAAATTTTCATTTGATTATTCAATATATATATGCACTTTTATTGATAAATACATATTGTTTCATACGTCCTGACCAGAAGAAACATTTGGTTCAGGACTAAATAAATTCAAAACATTGTAAAATCTAAACTTCTAAAGCCAGTGTTAGTTAATTTGATCATAGAGCTTATTATTATTATTAGACTTAGTATTTACATGTGTGTGTCTGTGTATTCAATTACCTACACATCACATTTCATTACCCTAGACATTAAACGTAGCTAACATACATAATAACAGAATAAGTCTGTTTGAGGTCGTAAGTGGTAGCAGAAAGGCATTCTGTAACTCACATAAACTTTTATCTTCAGGAGCCTTCACAGCTGACCTCATCCAGTACACTAGGTAACATAGCAACCAAACAATATCATCAAAAACCGCTACATATATTGGGTAGCTCTTGTCCGGGATTAGGTTTATCAAAGATATTAGGGTCTCCTGGTCCGGGAATTAAACTATTGGGGGCATAAGTTGTATAAATTTAACAGTGTCCCTAAAATTAAAATTGGAAAGTAAAAGTTGATGAATCTTCACAGCCAGTGGTGATTAATTAATTAATATATTACCTTAGTAATTAGATTGTATAAGTTACCTTAGTCATTGTGAAATTGTGTGATATAGTATGGCAGATCTAGCCAAATTCAGATCGGCTGCTGTGCTGACGGCGAAGGAAATGAACATGGATGGTCAGGTTTTAATCCAGTATGTAACTTCAGAATGTGACAAGTATATTGAAAGGGAAAATTGGAGGTTAGCTGAAGAGAAGAGGTTACAAATTGAGGCTGATAAGGAACTTAAGGGGCTGCAGATTGAGGGTGACAAGGAGGCTAAGGCATTGGAGGCAGATAGGGAGGCTGAAATAAAGAGGCTCCAATTAGAAGAAAAAAAGACTGAAAGGGAGGCAGAAGAAAGGAGATTGACTGCCGAAAGGGAGGCAGAAGAAAGGAGATTGACTGCCGAAAATGAAGCAGAAGATAGAAAATTGCAAAGCGAGCACGAATTACCACTAAGGGAGCTGGAATTACAAGGCCATGCTCCGGAAAATGGTGCTAGCTCCTTTGCCTCAGATGCCACGCCTAGTCAGGGAGCCTCAACCTCAGCTATGGGGTTTCATTTAGACCATTTTGTTGAGAAAGACGATGACATAGAGGGGTACCTAAGTAGATTTGAACTATTGGCTACTACGTATGGGTTAGAGAGAGAGAGAGGTGGAGTCTTAAGTTATCCCAGGGGCTTAGAGGTACTTCTTATGAAGTTTTGGCTAAAATGAATAGAGACGACCAAGACCATTATGACATGCTAAAGCAGGCTTTGTTATTGAGATATGAAAAGAATGGTGAATTTTATCGTAAGAAGTTTAGAAATGCCAAACTTTTGTCTGGGGAGACATACCACCAATTCTCTGCGAGACTGGAAACCTATTTGGAGAAATGGACTGCTCTGGGGAAGACCCAAGATCTCAAAGAGATGATCATGATAGAGCAATTAAGAGAGTCCATGGCTCCAGACCTGAGAAAATTTATCATGGAACAAGGTGCAGAGAGGTTGGGGGAGGTTTTGAATGTCACTGAGAGGTATCAGGCAGCCCAGGCAGAGGTAAGTGGCTCTAAAAAGAAATATATGGAAAATTTTAAAGTCCCACAGCACTTTAATAAATTTGATACCAGAGAACAAGGTAATAAAGGTAGGACAAATTTTGATAGGCCACGAAATGATTATCGTGATAGAAACTCACAGTTCAATGACCAAAAATATAGTGAAAGAAAACCTTTTAACCCAGGAAAGAGATGGTGCAAATGGTGTAAGAAAGACAACCATAACACCGAATTTTGTAAAATGAAACCTTCAAACATTGCTGCAATGAAATCGGGGAACCAGAGATTAAAGGTTAATCCTAATGGACAGCAGGAACCTTATCACCCCCCAGTTTGTGAGGATGTTATATGTAATGGGGTCACCATAAGGTGCCTATATGATACAGGTTTGGATTATGATTCAGTTGTGAAGGCTAGCCTAGTGGACCCAAGTCAGTATACCACCGAAACAGTGGAAATACAAGGGGCGACTAAGGACATACCACTCATGACACTTCCCATCGCAAGGATAACTGTGAAAACTCGCTATGTGGAAGGAGAAATCAGAGCAGCAGTGATAGATGAACCAATCTACCCTCTGATATTGGGGTGTAGATACGTCTTCTTGGGGAATCCCGAGAGACCTGTGATCATGGCGACAGTGCAGACCAGGTCACAGAAAAAGGAGGAAGAAGGTGAACCTATAAATGCTCATCCAGAAGAGATGAGGAAGGCGCAGGCTGAGGATAGGACACTCAAGCCATGTTTTAAAAAATTGCCCAAATGCCACACACCTCCAAGCAAGGGAGTGTATTTTATGAAGAACAAATTGATATACAGGAAAGCCGGAACTGGAACAAATGGTCACAACCAGCTGGTTCTTCCCACTTCATATAGGGAGAAAGTGATGGAACTAGGGCATGCGATTCCCTTCAGTGGTCACATGGGGATCAGCGCCACCGGACAGCGTATAGCTTGTCATTACTTCTGGCCAGGGATAACGGAAGATATAAAAAGATATGTCAAATCCTGTCCAGAATGTCAAAGGGTAGCTCCAAAGCATTGGACTGCTCCTGCAACTCTAGGGGAAATGCCCATAGTTGGAACACCTTTTGAGAGGGTTGCAGTGGATATTGTGGGACCTCTCACTCGGACCAAGAGGAGGAACAGTTACATCCTTACTCTGGTGGACAATTGTTCTATGTGGGAAGAAGCGGTAGCCCTGCCATCAATTGATTCGAAACATGTGGCAGAGGCACTACTTACAATATTCACAAGATTAGGATTCCCGCATCAAATCTTGACTGATAATGGCTCACAGTTCAATGGGGAAACTAACGGAAGAAGTTTTTAAGCTATTTCAAGCCAGATACTTTCATTGTAGTCCGTACCATCCACAAGGGAACGGCCAGGTAGAGAGGTTCAATGGGACTCTCATTTCTATCGTGAGGAAGCTGGCACATAAGAAACCTGATATGTGGGATCAATTTCTGCCCGCCGCGTTGTTTGCGTATCGGGAAGTACCACATAGTTCAACCGGGATGGCTCCCGCAACCCTGTTATTTGGGAGGCCAATAAAAGGTCCATTAGAAGCATTATTAAGGACCTGGACAGATGAGAAAGCAGAAGAGACTGTTACCTCATCATATCAATATGTGAACGAGCTGACCACTCGTCTGAAAGCTGGATGGAAACTGGCAAATGATAATTTGAGACAAACCAGGAAGAAACATGCAGCGTATTTTAATAGGAAGGCAAAGGACAGAGAATTAGCTGTGGGAGAGAAAGTGCTTCTTCTACTACCCGGCAGCCAGAATAAGTTGCAAACTGGATGGCAAGGTCCATATACGGTTCTAGAGAAGGTGTCTAGAACAAACTATAAAATTGACAAAAAGGGGAAGGAGAAGATATATCATGTAAACCTTTTAAAGAAATATCTGGACAGACCAATCCAGGAAAGCACCCCCTTACTGACCTTGGCTATCGCAACTAAAATGAAAAAGGAACCACTCACCTCATATGAATACCCATTACACCCCTGTGAGACAGCCGCACAGGTAAAAGTCAGTAAGCACCTGACTCAAAATCAGAGGGAGAGAGTTCAACAGGTTCTGGAAGAACATACATATGTATTAACAGATAAACCAGGACATACAAATTTGCTACAGTATGACATGAAGCTGGTAGACTCAAACCCAATCTGTATGAGAGCCTATTCTGTTCCGTTCGCTAAGGAGAAGGCATTGAAAGAGGAGATAGATTATTTGTTGAAAGAAGGGATTATTTCACACAGTGAATCTTCTTTTAGCTCCAGTGTAGTTTTGTTGAGGAAACCGTCTGGGGAACATAGACTGTGCATAGATTACAGGAAACTGAATGCTGTCACAGAAGGACAAGTGGATCCATTACCGGACACAAAACAGTTATTTGCCAGATTGAACAAGGCAAAATACTTTTCGAAGGTGGATCTTAGCAAAGGCTATTACCAGATTCCAGTGAAGCCTGAAGTTAGACCTTATTTAGCTTTTAGCACCTCGGAAGGACATTATGAATTCAACATGCTACCATTCGGATTGAAAAATGCTCCGAGTGTATTTTCTAGGATGATGCGCAAATTGTTGGATCCCTTGAATAATCCATGTATCACAAATTTCATGGATGATATTCTCGTCGCCACAGAAACATTTGAAGAACACATTAACTCTTTGAATATGTTATTTGATAGGCTCAGAGAAGCGAACTTAACTGCTAGACCAACAAAATGTTGTATTGGATGCAAAGAGTTGGAATTCTTGGGACATACTGTATATCAGGGTAACATGACCCCTGACCCCAAGAACTTGGAAAAACTGCAGAGAGCACCTAGACCGCAAACAAAAAAAGACGTGCGATCATTCGTGTCGTTATGTGGGTTTTACCAAAAATATATCAAAAATTTTAACTCTATATGTGCTCCTCTGACTGATCTGACTCGCAAGGGAAATCCAGATAAAATTGTTTGGTCAGCGCAATGTGAATTGGCATTTCAAGAGTTAAAGGAAAAACTCACTAGCAAGCCTATTCTCAAATTGCCTGATTTGACTCAGGACTTTGTGGTGAGAACAGATGCAAGCAATGTAGGCCTGGGGGCTGCTCTGTTGCAAAGGTCCTCTTCACCCAATGGGGAACTGAACCCAGTCGCTTATGCAAGCCGCAAGTTGAACAAAGCGGAGCAAGGATATTCCACAAGCGAAAAAGAATGTTTAGCGTTAATCTGGGCAATAAAAAAGTTCCAAATCTATCTGTATGGTAGGACTTTTGTGGTCCAGACAGATCACCAGCCTCTCGTGTTCTTATCTCAGGCCAAGCATGAAAATGCAAGATTGTTAAGATGGTCTTTATTGTTGCAACCATATCAGTTTAATATTGAATATATCCCGGGGTCACAGAATGTCGGTGCAGATTTCCTCAGTAGGCACCCCTGTGATCAAAATTAGAACGGTTGGCAGGCTTGAGGAGTAATTTTATCTATGTGTATCACTGATTTTGGAACTTGCATTGGTGCATGTTCTCAAGTGGGGAGATGTGTGGTGAAATTACAGTGATGCAACGTTAAAATTCCTCCATTTATAAAGATAACAGGTAAAATAACATGTAGGGATAAAAATATTGGTAAGGTACGATGATACATTCTCGCCCACGCCAGCGTTTTCTAGCGCCATTGAAACTAACTAGTTAGAACATGCAGACTAAACGACCTATCCTTTTAGACGGGGTAGAAACGGAGATAAAAGAAAAAAAAATGACGGTCTGAACACGTGTTTGAATCTAAAGACTAAAAGACGCAATTTGTAGTTTAAAGAAAAAATTACGCCACTAGTTGACACAATGTAAGAAATTGGAAGAAAAACGACCTTAGCTCTTGTTAGAAACAGACGTATCTTGGACGGTTTACGGTAATTAGTCGTTTAGTTTGAATAAAGCGGCAAACGCCGTACACGAAGGTTCAAAAACAAATTTCAAAACTAACCTTGAAAAAAGTAGGTTTTTTTCTTAATAATAAGTTTAGGAGAATAAAAACTAGCTAGTTTGATAGCCCATCTTAATCTGAGAAATAATATACTTTTAATTACACAGACGGACAGATAACACGGAAGATATTGACGAAAGACTGTATTGTTCACTACAGACTAGCAGACAGTTTTTTGTGCATATTTTCACTAAAGTTACATTTTGACGTCCTTGAGACTAAAAATGCAAAAACAAACTGCAGGTGGACTAGGGGCAGGGTAGGAGGATAGTAGCTAAAAATAACTTAGCATAGAATCTTAGAAGTAGGGGGAGACAAAAATTTGTGTAGTTTTTTTTTTGTAGTTTCGTCCAAAAACAAGTGTAATTTTGGGAAAAACCAAGTTGGGACGGACAGACCGACAGAAAAATACTACACACTAGACTGAGACTGGACCGAAATTGGACATTTGTAGTTTGAATATTTGAAAGGTAGAGGGGAAGTCCGCTGATTGGACAGAAGTTTTCATATTGTAGAAAGAAAGACGCCCGCTAGTGCCATTTTGTAAGAAGACTGTCCATTGACACAGTTCGTTAATGCTAGAGGTGTGATTTCCAGGAAATATTAAATATTATCAGTGGGACGCCTTAATCTAGCCAGCAGCTCAGCTGAGTTTTGCTAGTACAACGTAATTGTGTTCTCAATTTTGAATTGTGGTAAGGGAAAAAGCATTTACTTTTTATATTTTAATATTTTGAGTGATTGATACTGCCATATCCTGAAAAAGGATTACGACAAGTGAGTGCTTACTCTAGGTCCCCAGCAGCAGTCCAGGGCCTAGAGACAAACAAATAATATAGGAAAACATATCTAAGACTATGGAAGACAGATCTATATTTGAAATCAGTGGGAACATATCACCCACCTTATTGGATGGAAGAGGAAACTATTGAACATATTTCGGATGCAATGCAGTCATGGGAAACTGGTACTGTTTGATAACACCTGGGTGAGATGTGCTGAGTTGGTCAGAGAGATCTGACCCTATCTTTGTAATGTTTTTTTCGTTGTTATGTGTAAAAATTGGTGCAGTAGGCAGTGTGTTGACACATGGCACAAATTTTGGTTTCAGAGTTTCTGGTCTGGCACTACACTAGTGTCAGATGCTTGTGAAGAGATCTATGAGTGGATGATTTGGAAGCCACTATTTTACTCCAGCTACTGTGAGGAGTGGGCCACTTCAATTCTTTACTGCATCGTCACAGGCCAGATAAGTGAAAACCTGGCCTGCTGTGGATTCATCATACTATTCCACAAATAAAATAAATAAATTAATAAAATCCTGTTGTACAACCACTATAACTCAGTCCATATTTCACAGACAATGAACATTATAAACAGAGATTGGGCATGATGACACCACCCCGACTAGACATCCAGTGCTAGTTTTCCAAAGACACTGTAGTTAGTATTAATATTAACCAATGTAACAATATATTTATGTATAAAATTTTCATTTGATTATTCAATATATATATATGCACTTTTATTGATAAATACATATTGTTTCATACGTCCTGACCAGAAGAAACATTTGGTTCAGGACTAAATAAATTCAAAAAATTGTAAAATCTAAACTTCTAAAGCCAGTGTTAGTTAATTTGATCATAGAGCTTATTATTATTATTAGACTTAGTATTTACATGTGTGTGTCTGTGTATTCAATTACCTACACATCACATTTAATTACCCTAGACATTAAACGTAGCTAACATACATAATAGCAGAATAAGTCTGTTTGAGGTCGTAAGTGGTAGCAGAAAGGCATTCTGTAACTCACATAAACTTTTATCTTCAGGAGCCTTCACAGCTGACCTCATCCAGTACACTAGGTAACATAGCAACCATACAATAACATCAAAAACATTTTGTGTAGTGCACCATCCCTCCAACACTCATCATATGCTCTTGCTACATCAAGGAATATTGCTACTGTCTTTTCATTCCTTTTGAAGCCTGTTTTAACATCATGTTCCAGCCTCAACAGTTGCTCTATTGTACTATGTTGGCTTCTAAAGCCTGCCTGGGTTGGACTGTACAAATTATGCTTTTCTAGATGAAATTTTAGTCTGCTGTTGACTATTGTTTCTAGAATTTTTCCTAGATGCGATGTTAACGATATTGGCCTGTATGAGCTGACATCATGTATTTCCTTATCTGGCTTTAGTATGGGGATGACTACTGCTGTCTTCCATGAACACGGTATTTTTCCCGTGTGCCAGATTTTGTTGTAGAGGGATGCAATCATTCTTAGAGTTGTATTTGGTACCTTTTTGAGGATTTCATAGCTCAGAATGTCTTCCTCAGAGGTAGTATTGGTTTTTCCTGCTAAAGCTCTTTCTATTTCATCTACTGTAATATCTGCATTTAAATAATTAGCATCCTGTGTGGTGTCCATATTTTCTCCTTTTAATTTTTCTAGCAGTGTCTTCCGCCTATTTATTTCTGCCTTATCTAGACTGTCTATTGAACTAACCTGATAGAAGTATTTAGCTAGTATGTTGGCTTTTTCTCTATCTGTTTCAGCTCTCTCTGGTATTTTAATTGTTGGGATTTTAAATTTCTTGTGGTTTCCTCCTTTAATTGCTTTTAGTTTTCTACAAACTGTAGTTACTTGTGACCGATGGTTTAGTATTTGACAAAATGTTCTCCAACTCTTTTCTTTAGCTCTGAATATTATTTTATTTGTTTCATTTCTTACTTTTTTATAGTTTGTGTAATTCTCTTCAGTTTTGGCTTTTCTATACTTTGTAAGGGCCCTCTCCCTCAATTTCAATTGTTCTGAACATCTGTCTGTCCACCATGGTACTGGATTTTTATCTTTGTTTCTTTTCCTATTTTTACCGTTTTGTGTTGGTTTTAAGTGCTCAGGCATATTCCTGTTTGGTATATATTTTATAACTATTTTAAAAATCTCATTTGTTAGTTTTTCTGCAAATATATCTATACTGTTAGATTCAATTTGTTCTATGCTTAGTTTACTTAGCTCCAATTGGAAGGACTCCCAATTTGCCTTTTTTAGGTTGAATGTAGGTTTCGAGCTTTTTGGACTAGGTCTATATTTGTCGTTTAGGTTTATTTCTATGGGTAAGTGGTCTGAGCTGGAGTCATTCAGTACTTCCCATTTAGCAGAGGCTAGGTTTGGTGTTATAATACTTATGTCTATTGCTGTATCTCCTCCACTGTTGCATGGGTTAACCCTTGTCACCGAGCCATCATTTAGTATGATTAGCTCAGCACTTTCAATGTAGTCCAACAGTCTTTTTCCTGCTGGATCATTACTGTTGTTACCCCATGCCTCATGGTGTGCATTAAAGTCACCTACCAATAATGTTCTTTGGTCTATTTGTGTGTTAATAGTGGCAATATCCCTATCGGTTATATTACCCTTGGGGCTATAAATGTTTATTATTTTTAAGTTATCTGGCTCACTGTCTACTGTTACACTTATTCCTTCAATATTTTCTGTGTTGAATTGTTCCCAATTTACTATTTTGTAGTCCTCATGTATTAAAAAGGCCACGCCCCCTCCTCTTCCCTCGGGTCTATCATTTCTAAGTGTTATATACCCCTGGTAGTTCAGTTTTTGTTTGGGGTTCAGGAGGGTTTCTTGTATTGCAAAGATGGGTTTTGCCTCATTATACTGTCCCATAAGAGACAACAGGTTCTTCCTGGCACCCCTACAGTTCCACTGAACTACTTTGATAGCTCTAGAGTCTGTGGTCCCCATTTAGTATGGTTAGCTTAGTTATGTTATTGTTTTTATTAGGTTCTTTGATAAGGGATATACTTTTTTGGTTTTGCTCACTATCTCTCATGTTCTCTACAAACTCAAGAAATATTATTAGGCCATAATAAAACCTAAAAATTAGTTGTGGTGTATAGTTGTGTGTTATATTTGATAGTTGTGTGTTATATTTGATAGTTGTGGGCCATATTTGTGTTTTCGTGCCTAATAGAGCAATAAATTCGAGTGTTATTTAAGTGGCCAAATTACTGCGCGCGCGGACTAAGTTGAGCGATTAGCCCTAGGGATTATATAAGAAGTGCCTAGCCGGCGAACGAGTCTCTCTCGTTGCCAGTCGCCCCAAAGAAACCAGAAAACAAGAGTCGATCTACAGTATAGATGCCTTGAACACGTGAGTTTGATTTCAAAGCAAATTAGCTATCGTGTTCTGTAATTCTGAAGTTATATTCAGCGTGAGTCTGTTCTAGTGTTTAATGAAATAAATAGATAGATAGATGTGAAAGTTTAAGAGCGATTATTTCATTCATCAGAAAGGCAAATATGGAACTGGACAGAGGTGTTATCAGGGACTTGAGTTTAGATAATATTAACTGTTATCAAGATGGCAGCCACGTGTTCATGAAAAGCATCTTGCGATGTGTATAAAGGCGGCGCATCACCATGCGTGTGTATAAAGAAGACGCCAGTTTTATATTGTGTGAATTGACACGTGGGTGAAAGTAGGTTAATGTAATTTTCCCCAGGTAATTTTAGAGATAGTTGTCGTGTTAAGTCTCCTTTATGTAATAACTTTAGTTCTAGTTGTTAATTCAAGAGTAATTTTATTTTATTCTTTAATGTAAGAGTAATTAAGTGTATTTCACAATAATTGATCATAATGCTACAGTAGTGGATTACTGTGAGTGAGTAAGGTGAGAATATGTATTTAGATTTCTGGAGAGCGCAAGGCCACTCCTTGGTGCGTAAGGCACGTTGAGACAGGTGTTTCTTTGTTTGCTCCTTGCGGAGCATGGAAACACCAATGCAGCTGGTGTCCATTACAGGCCCACAAGAAGCATTTTTATGCTATTGCAGTGGTTGTTTCAGTAACGACGTGTTTCATGTGATGAGTTCCCAATCTCATTGTGGTGGGTCGATATTACTTATATATATATTTGTGTAGCAGATGTGAAGTCAGCTATGCTAGCTCCTGAGGAAGTTTACCTTTTAACTATATGTCAGGAAACCTGTCTTGCTTCCACCAATGACTACCACCCGCTATGTATGTTATCCCCAATTTATATGTTATAATGTATGGATGTTGTGTAGCTACGTGTCTAGGGTATATGCAATGCATGTGCAGAAAATAACAACAACCACACTTTAAGGTTAATAAACAATTAAGTAAACAACTCCCTATTGAATTTTGGTCTGAACAATTTTTTTCAAATGTATTAAGTATAATTGAGTTGATTCATAAAAAACATTAAGATTAAACATTTATATACAGTTACACACAATCTAGTTTCACTACTAAAGTCTTTTTATTTCTGACTAGGAAGTGTTCTTGTTGTAATACTCTAGTCCAAACTAAAGCACATATTTTGGGGAATCACTACTGTCATCATTTTATTTAATCTGGTTGAAATATCAAATTGTGGAGAATAGTTCAGTGAATTCACAAGGCCCCAAAACACAGGGCTTATCTTAAGATAGGTGTCGAAAATTCTGCGATGTCCTGGTTATAAATCTTCCTCCTCACAGCACTGCTCAGCTTTCAGGATTCAAGATAAGGTAGGGCCCTCAAATCATATGGCCTCGAACAGTTACCAGGGTTGAACAACAACGTGACTGGCTCACTTCAGTTTCACACCCAGAAACTCTGGAAGTAGAGGATTAATTTCCCCTCAAAATAATATTCTGACCTATCTCCATTTGTAACAGTTTTACAGATATCAACCAATCAAAAATCAGAACATAATACATAAATAATTATTTTCCCCCTCGGGTAGTGTGCTCTAGTATCATTAAATATCTCAAACATATGTTTTTTTTTTTTCTTTTTTTTTTTTTCTTTTTTTTTCTTCTTCCTAGTCCTAATACAATATTATAATTTCATAAATACATTCAGGTAATAACATGGATTACATAAAGATGGCCAGTGATTTTCTGGCTATACTTGAACATTATTCATTAAAGTCTTTTCCCTTATTAATCTCTCTTTATCCCAACTTTTAAGTAAAACTGCAAGGATTTTATTAAGTTCTTTCCCCACAATGATAATATCTTTCTTAGCAACTCGGTGAAACAACACAAAGTTTGATGTTAACTTTACTCTTTATATAAATTTATATGTTCTTTTATCTCCCAAAGTACAAGCAAAGCTGTAGGGCTTTTACATGAAGCTATAAGATTATCTAACCCCATTTAATGAGTGTACGTAACATGTTGAAATGGCACTTGTACGACTGGGACTCTCCCCTTCAAATATTCATTCATAATCAATATGGCAAACACATTTTCAAATACAATAATAATTATATAAATGTTGGTCTTACCGAAATATCGAATTTTTTCACTATGTAAGTAAATTACAGGCCATAAATGGTCACACAAGATCTCCTGCTGAATAACAGAACAGCGAAGGCATCTGAACACACTTGTCTGTAAACGTTATTAACTTTACATGTGAAAGTTTAAATTGAAAGTGGCAAGGAACGCTCGTCTTTCTGAGTATTTATTTCACTTTCTTAGTTATGCTCCTCAACCAATCAGGTGACTTCCGTTCCTACGCGTCTATTTTCAAAAGCTAACCTACAATTTTCAAATCAGGAGACACCCCTTTCTATGGCCTCAATATGGCTAGCTTCAGTAAAGAAATCCCAGGCACGTCTTTATATGTCTTCATTCTACCATATCGCTAGTATTATCTAAGTCATGTTAATCCAGAATGAAAATATTTACTTATTCTACCGTTTTGTCATCTAATGCATAAGGTTTCACACTTCTAGCTATTATTTTTACCCTTTTCGTCTTTCCTTTATATTTATTCAAATAACATATCTTTCTTTCTACAGTAGGCTAAAATATTTAGACTAACGCATATTATATATTTAACAACTAATTAGTAGCATTTTAATCTTCATTTCTAGTCTTTATTTTTCCTATCGCTCGTTTAGGCCATTTAGTTTCAGTTTAGAAATTCAAACAGGGTCTATGCATTTCCCCCGTTCTCTCCCTTGTCTTTTCCAAGAAATACACGATTTCCAACTACACTAACTTTCACGCATGCATTTTGGGTAAGGCTTGCAAGTCTGTAACGTCACATTGGCATTTTCAACTATCGGCGTTTTACGCGTTAACCCTTTAGGAACCAAGAAATAAAACTAGTCTTTTGGTGGTGTGGTAATACCTATGTTATTTTATACCTACAAACTACTAGATGCTATATTTTGATCGGTGAAATATCGGATATCATCACACATCTCCCCACTTAAGAACATGCTTGTAAAGCGAGTTCAAAATCCGAGATTCACATAGATCAAATTAACTTATTTGGCCTTATGACTCCCCTGAGTTTCTTCCAAAGGATGTCTACTCAGAAAATCCGCTCCCACATTCAGCGAACCGGGTATGTACTCAATGGAAAACGAATAAGGTTGGATTAGTAACGACCACCTTAATAATCGGGCGTTTTCATGCTTAGCCTGTGATAAAAATACGAGGGGCTGATGATCCGTTTGGACCACAAATGTTCTACCATAAAGATAGATCTGGAACTTTTTTATAGCCCAGATTAAAGCTAGACATTCTTTCTCACTTGTTGAGTAGTTTTGCTCCGCTTTATTCAGCTTGCGGCTAGCATAAGCGACTGGGTTCAGCTCCCCCTTTTTTGAATTGGACCGTTGCAACAATGTAGCCCCTAATCCTACGTTGCTAGCGTCCGTTCTTACCACAAATTCCTGAGTCAAATCAGGCAATTTCAAAATAGGCTTGCTAGTGAGTTTCTCCTTTAACTCTTGATACGCCGATTCACATTGAGCAGACCACACAATTTTATCTGGATTTCCTTTGCGAGTTAAATCCGTTAGAGGAGCACATATAGAGTTAAAATTTTTTATGTACTTCTGATAAAATCCACATAGCGACACAAACGATCTCACGTCCTTCTTGGTCTGTGGTCTAGGTGCCCTCTGTAATTTCTCCAGGTTCTTGGGGTCAGGGGTCATGTTACCCTGATATATCGTATGTCCCAAGAACTCCAACTCTTTACAACCAATATAGCATTTGGTTGGTCTCGCAGTCAAATTTGCCTCTCTGAGCCTATCAAATAGCATCGTCAAAGAGTTAATGTGTTCCTCAAATGTTTCTGTGGCAATGAGGATGTCATCCATGAAATTCGTTATACATGGATTTTTTAGTGGATCCAACAATTTTCTCATCATTCTTGAGAACACACTCGGAGCATTTTTCAACCCAAACGGCAACATGTTGAATTCATAATGTCCATCCGAGGTGCTAAATGCTAAATAAGATCTGACCTCAGGCTTTACTGGAATTTGATAATAGCCCTTGCTAAGATCCACCTTAGAAAAATATTTTGCCTTATTCAGCCTGGCAAACAGCTGATTTGGGTCAGGTAATGGATCCACCTGATTCTCTGTGACAGCATTCAGTTTTCTGTAATCTATACACAGACGATGTTCCCCAGAGGGTTTCCTCAGCAAAACCACACTGGAGCTGTAAGGAGATTCACTGTGAGAGATAATCCCTTCTTTTAACAAATAATCTATCTCCTTCTTCAATGCTTGTTCCTTAGCGAACGGAATCGTATAGGCCCTCATACAGATAGGTGTTGGGTCTATTAATTGCATATCATACTCCAACAAATGGGTGTGCCCCGGTTTATCCGTTAACACATCTGTATGTTCTGTTAGAACCTTTTGAACCTGTTCCCTCTGTTTCTTAGTCAGGTGCTTACTGACTTTCACCTGTACAGGTGTTTCACATGGTTTTAAGGGGTATTCCTGCGAGGTGAGTGGTTCATTTTTCATTTGGGTTGCAATGGACAAGGCCAGTAAAGGTGTCCCTTCCTGGTTTTCTCTCTCGAGATACTTCTTTAGGAGGTTTACATGATATATTTTCTCCTTTCCTTTCTTGTCTATTTTATAATTGGTTCTAGATATCTTTTCTAGAACGGTGTATGGACCTTGCCATCCAATTTGCAACTTGTTACTACTGGCGGGAAGTAAAAGAAGCACCTTCTCTCCCACATGTAATTCTCTATCTTTCGCTTTCTTATTAAAGTATGCAGCATGTTTCTTCCTGGCTTGTCTGAGGTTATCATTTGCAAGTTTCCAGCCAGTTTTTAGACGAGTGGTCAGTTCGTTCACATACGCATATGATGAGGTAACAGTCTCTTCTGCCTTCTCATCGGTCCACGTCCTCAATAGGGTTACATATGGATCTTTTCATGGCCTCCCAAATAGGGTTTCCGGTGCCATTCCGGTCGAATTTCTAATGAACTTTTTATTGGCCTCCCAAATAGGGTTACCGGTGCCATTCCGGGTGAAGTTTTAATGGACTCTTTATTGGCCACCCAAATAGGGTTACCGGTGCCATTCCGGGTAAAGTTCCAATGGACTTTAAAATTTACAAATTTATTTTTCATAGCACATGTCCGGTCCTTAATATTGGAAGCCTTGTAATGAGGACGTTTTTGCCTTGTATCATGACTTACAAATCGTCCACTACCAATTCTTTTCTGGGGTTTTTCTCCCCACTTAAAATTCTTGGTGAGAGAGATCTCTCTACATTTTCTTCCTCCAGTTCACATAATTCCGACCGAGGGATTGTCGGCTTATTCTGGGGTAGAATTACTCTTTGTACTCTATTCATAGTGGCCATGTTAACACATTCAAGTGAAGACTGGGTGTGAAAAGGGGGTTCCCATTCCACTTTGTCTACATTTTTAATTTTATTTTTAGGCCTAAGTTGCCCCGTGGCGTTTCTAGGTCCTGATTATTATTTTTCCCACTTGTGGGTGTTCCCTCATGCATTACGCCACATGCTTCTACAAAGTTCTCAATATCGACATTTACGTCGGGCCAATAGTATTTTTGAGAAACTTTTTGGCAGATGGTACCTACTTTCTCGTGGTCACCATCTTTTCCAACATGTAAACTCCTTATTACATCTGCCCTATATGCCTTGGGAAGGACCAGCTGTCCGTGACCATTGGATCCAGTTCCAGCCTTCCTATATAACAATTTATTTTTCATATAATATTCTCCTTTGTTTGGAGGTGTATGGCATTTAGGTAATTTTTTATAACACAGCTTGAGTGACCTATCTTCAGCTTGTGCCTTCCTCATCTCCTCTGGATGAGTATTTATAGGTTCATCTTCCTCCTTCCTTGACTGTGACCTGGTCTGCACTGTTGCCATAATCACAGGTCTCTTGGGATTCCCCAAGAAGACATAACGACATCCCAATATTAGAGGGTATATGGGTTCGTTTATAACTGCTGCTTTGATGATCCCTTCCACATAACGAGTTTTCACCTCTATCCTAGCTACGGGAAGTGTCATGGTTGCTATATCCTTAGTCGCCCCTTGTATCTCCACTGTCTCTGTGGTATACTGATCTGGGTTCACTAGGTGCGAACTGACGACTGAATCATAATCTAGACCTGTATCATAAAGGCACCTTATGGTGACCCCATTACATACAACGTCCTCACATACTGGGGGGTGATAGGGCTCATGTGGCTTAATAGGTTTTGCCTTTACTCCCTTGTTCCCAGTTTTCATTGCAGCAAAGGTGGAAGGTTTTCTTTTACAGTCATGGGTGTCATGGCCATCCCTCTTACACCATTTACAATATTTCTTTCCCTGGTTAACAGGTTTTCTTTCATTATATTGAGGGTTTCTGTCACGTTGTTCGTACCTGGACCTATCATAATATGGTTTATTCTTGTTAAACTTATCTCTATTGTCATATTTGTTCTGAGGTTGAATTTGGGGACCCTTATTATGATCTATATGTTTCTTCTTTGCTCCTGCCAACTCTGACTGGGCTGCTAGATATCTCTCAGCTACATTTAAAATATCCACCAGTCTCTCTCTGCACCCTGTTCTGTGAGAAACTTTCTCAAGTCTGGAGCCATGGACTCTCTAACCTGCTCCATCATAACCATTTCCTTTAAATCTTGGGTTTTCCCCAGAGCAGTCCATTTCTCCAAATAGGTCTCTAGTCGGGCCGAGAACTGGTGGTAGGTCTCCCCTGTGAGTAATTTAGCCTGTCTAAATTTCTTCCTATAAAATTCACAGTTTTTCTCGTATCTGACCAATAGTGCATGTTTAAGAATGTCATAATCGTCTTGGTCATCTTTACTGAGCTTGGAAAATACTTCATAAGAATTTCCCCTAAGTCCCTGGGATACTTTAAGGCTCCACTTATCCTTCTCCAACCCATATGTTGTAGCTAAACTTTCAAAACGGCTAAGGAAGGACTCAATATCATCGTCTTTCTCAAAAAAGGATCCAAATGAAACCCCATGGCTGATGAGGAGGCCCCCTGGCTTGCAGCTGAGTCGGAAGTGGATGGGCTAGTTCCATTTTCAGGAGCATGGCCTTGTAACTCTAACTCTCTTAGTCGTAACTCATGCTCCCGCTGTAACCTTTTATCTTCTGCTTCCCTTTCAGCAGCCAGTCTTTTGTCTTCCCTTTCTGCCTCCAACCTCTTTTCTTCTTTCTCTCGTTCCGCCTCCCTCTGTAGACGTTTTTCCTCCTTCTCAGCCTCAAGTTTCTTTTCCTCCAACTGCAGCCTCTTAATCTCAGCCTCCCGATCAGCCTCTAATTTCTTAAGTTCTCTAGCATCTTCTAACATAATTCGTTTCTCCTCCGCCAATCTATCAGCCTCTAATTTCTTAGCCTCCCTAGCATCTTCCCTTTCTCTGGCTATATATTTATCAACCTCTGCTGTAACATAATCAATTAAAATCTGTCCCTCCATACCCATTTCCTTCGCAGTCTGCACAGCAGAAGATCTGTACTTGGCCAATTCTGCCATCTTAATATTCTATCCAATGTGATTTAAATAAACCAAAATATCTAATTAGTATCTAATTAACAGGACAACACAGAGCAATGTCAATTCACCAAAACCTCCACTTATTTACTTATTATAAAACTTTGGAAATCCCGGACGAGCCAATCCCACTATATGTGGTGGGTCGATATTACTTATATATATATTTGTGTAGCAGATGTGAAGTCAGCTATGCTAGCTCCTGAGGAAGTTTACCTTTTAACTATATGTCAGGAAACCTGTCTTGCTTCCACCAATGACTACCACCCGCTATGTATGTTATCCCCAATTTATATGTTATAATGTATGGATGTTGTGTAGCTACGTGTCTAGGGTATATGCAATGCATGTGCAGAAAATAACAACAACCACACTTTAAGGTTAATAAACAATTAAGTAAACAACTCCCTATTGAATTTTGGTCTGAACAATTTTTTTCAAATGTATTAAGTATAATTGAGTTGATTCATAAAAAACATTAAGATTAAACATTTATATACAGTTACACACAATCTAGTTTCACTACTAAAGTCTTTTTATTTCTGACTAGGAAGTGTTCTTGTTGTAATACTCTAGTCCAAACTAAAGCACATATTTTGGGGAATCACTACTGTCATCATTTTATTTAATCTGGTTGAAATATCAAATTGTGGAGAATAGTTCAGTGAATTCACAAGGCCCCAAAACACAGGGCTTATCTTAAGATAGGTGTCGAAAATTCTGCGATGTCCTGGTTATAAATCTTCCTCCTCACAGCACTGCTCAGCTTTCAGGATTCAAGATAAGGTAGGGCCCTCAAATCATATGGCCTCGAACAGTTACCAGGGTTGAACAACAACGTGACTGGCTCACTTCAGTTTCACACCCAGAAACTCTGGAAGTAGAGGATTAATTTCCCCTCAAAATAATATTCTGACCTATCTCCATTTGTAACAGTTTTACAGATATCAACCAATCAAAAATCAGAACATAATACATAAATAATTATTTTCCCCCTCGGGTAGTGTGCTCTAGTATCATTAAATATCTCAAACATATGTTTTTTTTTTTTTTTTTTTTTTTTTTTTTCCTAGTCCTAATACAATATTATAATTTCATAAATACATTCAGGTAATAACATGGATTACATAAAGATGGCCAGTGATTTTCTGGCTATACTTGAACATTATTCATTAAAGTCTTTTCCCTTATTAATCTCTCTTTATCCCAACTTTTAAGTAAAACTGCAAGGATTTTATTAAGTTCTTTCCCCACAATGATAATATCTTTCTTAGCAACTCGGTGAAACAACACAAAGTTTGATGTTAACTTTACTCTTTATATAAATTTATATGTTCTTTTATCTCCCAAAGTACAAGCAAAGCTGTAGGGCTTTTACATGAAGCTATAAGATTATCTAACCCCATTTAATGAGTGTACGTAACATGTTGAAATGGCACTTGTACGACTGGGACTCTCCCCTTCAAATATTCATTCATAATCAATATGGCAAACACATTTTCAAATACAATAATAATTATATAAATGTTGGTCTTACCGAAATATCGAATTTTTTCACTATGTAAGTAAATTACAGGCCATAAATGGTCACACAAGATCTCCTGCTGAATAACAGAACAGCGAAGGCATCTGATCACACTTGTCTGTAAACGTTATTAACTTTACATGTGAAAGTTTAAATTGAAAGTGGCAAGGAACGCTCGTCTTTCTGAGTATTTATTTCACTTTCTTAGTTATGCTCCTCAACCAATCAGGTGACTTCCGTTCCTACGCGTCTATTTTCAAAAGCTAACCTACAATTTTCAAATCAGGAGACACCCCTTTCTATGGCCTCAATATGGCTAGCTTCAGTAAAGAAATCCCAGGCACGTCTTTATATGTCTTCATTCTACCATATCGCTAGTATTATCTAAGTCATGTTAATCCAGAATGAAAATATTTACTTATTCTACCGTTTTGTCATCTAATGCATAAGGTTTCACACTTCTAGCTATTATTTTTACCCTTTTCGTCTTTCCTTTATATTTATTCAAATAACATATCTTTCTTTCTACAGTAGGCTAAAATATTTAGACTAACGCATATTATATATTTAACAACTAATTAGTAGCATTTTAATCTTCATTTCTAGTCTTTATTTTTCCTATCGCTCGTTTAGGCCATTTAGTTTCAGTTTAGAAATTCAAACAGGGTCTATGCATTTCCCCCGTTCTCTCCCTTGTCTTTTCCAAGAAATACACGATTTCCAACTACACTAACTTTCACGCATGCATTTTGGGTAAGGCTTGCAAGTCTGTAACGTCACATTGGCATTTTCAACTATCGGCGTTTTACGCGTTAACCCTTTAGGAACCAAGAAATAAAACTAGTCTTTTGGTGGTGTGGTAATACCTATGTTATTTTATACCTACAAACTACTAGATGCTATATTTTGATCGGTGAAATATCGGATATCATCACACTCATCAGGGGTCATATACGACACGCTTGTGGCCAGGCGCACCAGTAGTCATTTACGACATGTTCAGAGTGCAGGAACGAATATTGAGATGGATCAGTTGCGAGGTAGTGGTTTTTGCCCATTACGGAGAGTATTTGTTGTACATATAGTAGAATATTATTTTATGTCCATTTTATTATTATTTAATTATAGTTATGTGTAGAACGGTTTGTGAGAGCACGTGGGCTCATTTGAAGATATATATATATATATATATATCTTCTCCGCTCCTGGGGGAGCATGGGGCCACCAGTGTGGTTTGCCTCCGCATGAAGTATTGCTATGCTCCGGCAGTAGTGGTTTCGGTAGCAATCTGTGTTACATGGTGAGGTTGCCAGCCTCATGCACAACACCATACTAGTCTCATTGGACGACATGCATAAGTGTGTGTGTGATAGCTGAGTGTGTGCTCTTGCAGTAGTTGTTTCGGTAGCAATCTATGTTACACGGTGAGATTGCCAGCCTCATGCACAACACCATACTAGTATCGCTAGACGACATGCAAGTGTGTGTACATGATAGTTGAATATTCAGTTTCACTGCGGTGTGGAAGGACAGTTTGACATGTGAAAGCATGGTGTTTCTGATTATTTAACTATGATTTTAACTAGTCGTTGCTTTGTTTGCTTTTTCAGATTAGCAATCAAGCACTGGCTCGGTGTTTGGTTTTGTTCGCTTTGTTTTATTTGTTTAATGTTTGCTTCAGTGTGCTCTTAGTCACTGAATGGGTTGTAAAAATAAATACAGCCTTAAGAATCAAGAGTTTTATTGTTGAATCGGGTCGGTTGCGAGTGTGCAAGAGAGTGATCATCATCATCTCGCCCACTCTATCATGTATATATATATATGTATATATATATATATGTATATATATATATATATATATATATATATATATATATATATATATATATATATATATATATATATATATATATATAAATATAAAGTCAAAAAGTAACCTTAATATTTTATTTATTAACAGAATATGCACAAATAGGAATGAAAGCGCTTAAACACTTTTTAAGATAGTCCCCATCACGTTCAATGAAGGTGTGCCAACGCTTCACTAATGCCTGGATTCCGCGGGAAAAAAAACCCTTCTGACTGACTGCATAGCCACGTGTGCACCGCCTCTTTCACCTCATCGTCCGTACTAAACTTCTTGCCACCGAGTGCCTCCTTGAGGGGTCCACACACATGAAAATCACTCGTTGCGAGGTCTGGTGAATATGCAGGTTGTGGAAGACACTCCAAACGCAGATTCATGATTTTCGTTCATGTCGCTTGAGCTGCGTGCGGCCACGCGTTATCTAGCTGTAACAGCACACCAGAACAGAGCGAGCCGCGACGTTTTGACCTGATTGCAGGTTTCAGGGGGTTCTGAAGCAGATCACAGTATGATTCGATGTTGATAGTGAATCCCCTGGGCATGTAATGTTCCAGTATTGGGCCTCTACAGTCTTAGAAGAGCGTGAGCATCAATTAGCCGTCCGATCGCGTTGTTCGGAACTTCTTTGCTTTCGGCGATGTTGAATATCGCCATTCCATGCTGGCTCGCTTAGTCTCTGACTGGAAGCAGTGGACCCAGCATTCGTCACCAGTGACTATACGGTGTAGAAAGCCATCTCCTTCAGTTTCATAACGTCGTAACAGTGTTTCACAAACATCCACACGACGTTCTTTCAGTTCCGGGGTGAGTTGTTTTGGTACCCACCTAGCGGAGAATTTGTGGTACTGCAGCACGTCGTGAATGATGTGGTGCGCCGAGCCTTGGCTGATCTTCAATTCTCCAGCCATCTCGTCGATTGTTTTACCATATCACTCGTTCCACTGCAGCGGTAGCGTCAGTCGTAGTCGCAGTGTGAGGCCGGCCGGAGCGACCTGCATCAGTCATAGTTGACACCCCACTTTTAAACTTCCTGTGCCACTCATAAACCTGCTGAAGCGACACACAAGCATCCCCATACAGCCTCTTCATCCTCCGATGAATGTCTGCTGGTTTCTCACCCTCACTACCCAAAAAACGGATAATTGCACGCTGCTCTTCCCTCGTGCATGCTTCCAAGGGGGCGGCCATCTTAGCTATGGTTTGCTGACGTCATACTTCCAATCAGAGCAATGGGCCTGCGCGCACTGGTACCTCAAGCGGGAGGGCATAACATATCTGTAGTACAACTGTCTGCTACGTGACTTGGACTTTTTATTGCCATTTTAAAAGTATTTGTTTACTCCCCTTATCTCGTATATATATATATATATATATATATATATATATATATATATATATATATATATATATATATATATATATATATATATATATATATATATATATATATATATATATATATATATATATATAAGTATTCAGACATGTTACTTGTTAACATATCCTGACGGTAAATTTAATATACCGCAAAAAAGTCAAGGGACAAGCTCGCTGTGCACAAACACAGGTCGATGTTGTTTCAAAAACAGGTCACGCGATCAGGTAAAATTAAGGGAGTGACAACAGATGATCAGAAAACTTTGAAAGATGCAAGCGAAAACAATCTCAAGGTGCGGGTGAAAAAAAAAGAGAAACGCCGGGCGCAGAAAAAGGTTAAAAAGATGGCAGTGGAAAATGTAACGATCGAAGATTGACTTCTCACAGATATACACAACGGTTGAAGGGCGACTGTTAAGAATGTTTAAAGAAAATTCTTGAAAATAATCAATTAGTCTAAATTAACTAACCTTACTAAGCGAGCTTAGGACCACACACATGTAAAGAAGCCGCTACAGAAACCACGGATATTGGTATGACCAGGTAAAGCTCTTTGGTATATGCTTTCTGCAAGGACGCTATCAACGTCTATAACCGGGACAAACGCACGAAAACGTAGAGAGACAAAAGTGAGCAGTAATTGAGATGTATTAAAAGAGGGGGGGGGGGGGGGGGGGGGGGGGGGAGAGAGAGAGAGAGAGAATACGAGTTGTAAACAAATATAATTCGTGTCACAGACATGAGGGCACTGGACATAAATCCAGCAACCTGGGAGGACGAAGCTGCCGATCGCAGCAGGTGGCGATGCTCCCTACGGCCTCCCATCTGATTGAGCGAGAAGAAACTCTCACGGCATGCAGAGGAGTGGAGAAAACGTCGAAACGAACACCAGGAAAATAAGCAGCTGAGGGCTGTCACCTCAGGGGCGCGTTCCTGTAGTCAATTATGACTGAAGGGGCTATTATTATTATTATTAATCTGGTAAATTCCTGCTGCGATTGGTTTCGGACCTTTCGCACAATTAGGCGAATCACTACTGGACCAGTTGATCATGAGTTTGGTTCCAGACCACCGCAATAAAGCGAATATCGCAATCAAGCGGATCACACCCATTTTTTGGCTTCCCGATGCATATAAAAGTCTAAAATCGTGTTTCAAACAATACCCTTTAGCTCTCCGAGGAGCATAGGCCTTCAACAAACACATGCCAAGTCTTCCTGTCCCGTGCCATACGCTCAAAATATTTCCATGTTTTCCTCATCATTTTCACCTCTGTATCCAACTCTCTTCTCCATGGGTTTTTTGGTCTACCTCTGCCTCTCTTTCTCTGTGAATTCCAGAATAAGGACTGCCTAAAATCATGTTTACACTATGTCTGTTAAGTGCGCAATAACGTTAGGTCTAAAATAAAAAAACAGCGTACTGCACATTTAAAAATACTTTATTGCTAAAAGAATATACTGATCTTCATCATCTGAGCCAAAATCTTTTGGAAGAAGAAAGCACGTTCTAATAAATAAGCATGAATAAATTGTAAAAAAAGGCGCAATATCTGCGAAGCGCAATAAAGCGAGGTATGCCTGTATGTGTGTATGTATGTATGTATATATATATATATATATATATATATATATATATATATATATATATATATATATATATATATATATATATATATATCTTGTAAACTGTGGTCACCGCTATACCTTGTTCTCTACCGCATCTAACACACACTAGTCATATACCACAGTCGGAGATAACCTGGTGTGGTGTAACCTTGACCGTTTATGTTCTAAGATTCTTTTAAGATGGGCCGACATACGGATTCACACAACATAGACTGATGGAAATGCAACTGAAATATATTATTTGGCATCACTACTTACATCTCAGTCATGTCTGTATTTCAGAGCTGGTATTTGCTGATAATTTTGCCCTGATAGCTAAATCAGAGGCACATCTTCAATCCAACCTGCAAGTCTGGAAGGAAGACCTGGAGAAGAGAGGGATGGTCACCAGCAGCTCTAAAACAAAAACTATGGTGATATCACGAACGAACGAACTTTATTTTCGAAAGGTTAAGAATTGGGCGCACAGGCCCGTCTAACATTCTGCCCTTACACTCTCATTTATCTTTCATACTATATCCTTTCATTCCCACATGTTACTGTGATGCAGTAGTATAATTCTGTTTTTCAAGGGGCGCAGGTTTCTTCTCTTTCGAAATTATTAAGTGTTTGGTCTTTTTCTGTAGGTATTTTATTTCGTTTTGACGGTAGGTTTAGTTTATACCCGCACCAGTTTTCTTTTCTTTAACGTTAATTGTGATCACGAGGGTCTTCCTTTGTTAAAATAATCGCGATCACGTAGTCCCAGTTTCTTTGTTAAAGACATATCGCGGTCAGCGTAACATGACGCAATTGGAACGCGCGCTTAAACAGGTCACGACGTGCTTTCAAATCTAATGGCGTAGACCCCGTTATAATTTTTAAGTGATTCCATTGGGTTAGTAAAAAGCTATAGCTATGACGTATGCCGAAAGTCCGCGGGGATTTTCTTGTATATAAACCCGAGCGGTCTTCTAACGGACCCCCTTTGTCTGATGAAATTCACTACCGGAATCTAGCATTTATCGTTCTGCTGCACGCGGAAGAAAACGCGATAAACTGGTATGTTCATATTTTATTAGAGCCGTAATATTAGTGGGTTCTTTAATAGAGTCGTAGTCTGATTAAGTAAAGTTTTCTTCGGGAAGTTAACTTAAAGTTGTAAACGTAAGTGCCATCCATTACTATCTTTGTAGAATGATGTAAAGGTAAAGTATGCCTAATTCTTTCTAGGATAATTGGTAGTATATAGGAGTGTGTGAAGTTTGAGATATTCACTGTGTGATAGTTAGCTATTAATACATGGGTGCTCTGTAGTATGTAGAGTGTTGGGTAAACCACCATTAATTTTTGTACATTTACAAGTGTAATTTTATTGGGCATCTAATGGTGCGTATGTTATTTTATTGTGCCTTAAATGTTTGGGAATGCAGTAAGAGGAGTAATTTAATTTTTGGGTTAAGCAGGGAAACCTCATGTGAAATGTTAAAAAGGAGACCAAGGAATTTCGGACAGGAAATTTCCCTAGTTTGAATGTTTTGACACGAGGTTAGAGTCACGTAACAAGAGATTAAGGTCAGACAGTGCCGGGAGTTTGTTTACGTATCAGTAAGATTTTCGTTGAAGCGGGGAAGGGAAGGAGTGTGAGATTGAGTGACACGTGGTTAGAAATATTTATGTATCGTTGTGCATAGCTGGTGAAGGGGAGCTGTATTGAGGTGAGGGTATCGTAGGATTTATGGGAGTTATAGGTTAGAGATGTGGTTAATTTAGTAGCTGTTGTACATTAGATGCATTTCTTTTATCTACAGCGGTTCACGGTACAGTAGAAGAGTGTAGTTTGTCCCATACAATTTACCACAGCAAAGTTGGAATTGGCAAGAGCCGAGAGCTCGATATCGCCAGAGGCGACAGAATATAACCTACGATCTCAGGCAGTGAAGTCAGTCTTCATCTGGGAAACGGGATTTTTCTTAAAAATCCAGAGCACTTAGCTCATTATACCACTACAACAACGGCAACGTGGCCGTGAGATTGGTCTAGGTTTACACAGCCAGAAATAAATGCTGTATTCCTCTAAACCCTGAGCGGGTTAACGAGGCAAGTCAGAGAAGCTAGTCAGCAGCAGAGGAGCTTCTATATTATAGTCAAGTACCTCGTGCTTGATAATCAAGTCATCAGAGCAGTCGTCAGAACACAGGAGAAAGGGTGAACATTCCTGGTTCTGAAAAAGTCAACGAGAGAAGGCGTAAACGGAGACTTCACCACAGCAGATGTCAAGAGTGTCAGAGAGACACTGAAGCAAAGAGAGAGAGAGAGGGACAAGAGAGAGACGGGACCAGTGGGGTCTGCTGATAGCCTTAGAGGATAGCCTCTGAGAAATAAATGTTATAAGAAGTCTACTAGTGTAGCAGTCCAGTGTTTTAGTTAGCGGCGCATATCGCCTAAGGAGTTGGAAGCTGTGTAAACATTCGTTTAGGCAGAGGCAGCAGGACAGAGACAGTAGAAAATATTATAGTATTAGGAAGTGGTGGCTAAAGTTGATGCTCCACCAGTTAGACTGGTTTCAATCATTTAATTATTCTATTTTGTTCCCCAGCAGGGTGACTGACAGTGAATGTGGTTGTGGTTCTTTTTATGTGGCTATCTATTTAATTGGTTCTTTGCTTTTTCAGGTCTGTGCAACAGTGCACGATATTTATTTCTTTGCTGTGTGATGAATTTTATTTTCTGTTTGTGTAAATAAACTGTACATATATTGCAAACTGGATCAGGCTCTATACTGTAATGTACGTATATTTCGTCTGTATAGTGTGTCTGTGGTTTTAGAGAATCTTTATCTCCTTTTGTTTAAAGGTAGTCAGAGGGAGTGAGGCTATAGCAATTCTGAAGTTACGAAGCGGCAAGGGAGAGTCAATCCAAGTTCTCACCCTTGAGCCAATAGTCTCATCTTTCCACAGTCACGTCATTTTCATCAAAATTATATCTTCTCGGACTTTCTTACCACTAGGGTCTTGTCTCAATCTTAAGACAACCTCTAGACTTAAATCCACTTCGTGACAGTTACGTTAAGCATTAATTTAAAGGCATGCAACATTATAAAGTTAACATAACAGCATTCATTTACAGTATGCAATCATAATAAAAATGAGTAGGTTTTTTAAAATTTTTTAAACAAACAAGATAGTAATTGGGAAAAATAAAATAAAATAAACAAAACAATAAATAAATAAAAATAAATAAATTCTGTATACCGACAATCACTCATGCGGTCAAACCGCCACAATTAATCTGTATTTTTGAATAGGTCATCAATCATCAATACAAAAATTACATAAACACATTCTCGCTTATATCCATACATCCTTGGTGGAAAATGAAATAATAATAATAACAATTTCTTACTCGCTTCTATGGCAGGTAAATTCTTTGAAAAAAAAATTATGTAATATCTCCTTATTCTCATATACATCATCCCATTTAAGCAAACGAAAACATTCAAATTTCTAAAGTACAGTAGTATGCGGGTACATTCTCACGACTCACATTTCTAAAGTACAGTGGTATGCGGGTACATTCTCACATACATTACATTTTATAATAATATTTAAAGTGAATATAATAATATTACATGTATATAAAACAAATTATTCACAAAAAACGAGCGGAAGAGGAACAGAAACGTTGACCCATGGATGATATGTTGACAGGCAAATGCTGTTTCTATGGGGGTAGATAATAAATGTCGAGGAAGTGTTTGAAAAGTGCTTTGTTAAATGAATATTGTGCAGGAAGGCTTTTTAGGTGGTGTGGAAGGCTGTAACATAAGTAGACTCCAGAGTAGGCTAGACTCTTTTTGAACAGGTCTATCCTAGGTTGGGGCAGACGTAACTGATGTAATTGTTGTCCCTCTATTCTACTGGTTTGAAACAATGATCGTAGGTACGGCGGGGCATTGTTAGATAGAATTGCGTGGGTCAGCTTGGCTTTGTTGTAAAAAAGACTTTTTTTATGGACAGTATTTTGGGTTCTTTTCCTGTCCTTGTGTGTGATATCGTGCGATTCTCGGTGATCAGAGAGGAAAGAAAGCATCAGCTTAAGCTGGGAGAACAAGTCCTGGAGCGGGTCAACCACTTTGAAAACCTCAGAGCTGTCATAGACCGAAATGGAGGCAAAGAAGAGAGTTGGCTACCCGAAGAGCAGCAGCTGGTAGACTTTTTCAGGCCATAAATCGAGGATCCCTCAGCAAAAGTGAAGTTGGCAAGAAGACGAAGATGGCTGTATACAGCTCCACATATATTCCAGTCTTGACGTATGGATGCGAGTCATGGGCAATGACTACAACCCATAAAAGCCAGATGCAGACCACAGAAATTAGGTTTCTGAGGACGGTGATTGAAGTAACAAGAAAAGACATGGTCCTCAACCAGACGATACGTCAAGGCCTAAAAACCCAACTCCTGCAGACCCAAGTAGAACAGTCCCAACTGAGATGGTTTGGCCATGTCTGCAGAATGGGAAAAGATCGGCTACCACGACAAGCCTGGGAAACTAAGAACCAGGGATCCAGACCACCAGGACGACCCAGAGTCCGCTGGGAGGACAAACATTAGACAGTCTCTGAAGGACCGAGGACTAGAATGGAACCAGGCCAGGAGGATGATATCCGATTGGATAGTATGGCGCTCTCACTTCCAAACCTCTACACCTCACGGTAGAAGAGTAACGACTAAGTAAGTAAGTACTGCTGACATCACACGTCCGCTATCTTCTTTCATGGCCCATGTCATTTTTACTGTACAAATTTCCATTATCGCGCCCGGTTTCATAAACAGCAGTTACATTATCATAGCCTGAAATTAGACTAATTAAACCACTAATACATGAGAGGCCAACCTGTCTTGGGATTTCACAATCTTGAACGTTATTAATGAAGTACACATAAAATGGACATCTTGTCGTTCCACCGGCCCGACCAATGTTCTGTCTCCCTGACGTCATACTTTTCATTCTGGCGTCATCACAACGCATTTTACTTTTTTTTTTTTTTTTTTTTTTTATAAAGCTTGCGCAACGATAACTGAAGTAACCTGTATCTGGAAAACCCGAGATCTTCAATGATCGTGGGCAGCTTTCAACACTTATTTTCAGCTTTAAAAAAAAAAAAATCCTAGTCATTTTATAACATTCTTTTTTAATCTCATATCTACTCCTTAAAAATTGCTCAAGCAATGCTATGTCAACGATTAGATTAGATTGCTCGTTCTCCGGGTTCTTGAAGTAAACAATTTGTGTCTTATTTTATTACAGATAGCATGCAGGCTGACATCCTGTATTCACTAATTGTGCACTCACCAGGCGATATACTCGTAAAGTGCGAGGAAGAGAGCAGTGAGAAAAATCTTGACAGTTCAAAGGATACTGATAGCCAGGATGCTATTCCCCCAAGGTATAATACTTTTAAGTCGCACCTTTAAGCCCTTTTTGCATGACGTAAAGTGTGTTTCATGCTCCATAATTTGGTAAAATAACAATGAGAAATGATTGCTTCAGTGTTTATAGAACTGCTATGCTATGGACCCCAGAAGGAAGGCGAAAGAGAGCCAGATCAAAGACAACCTGGCGGAGAACTGTGAAGGCTGAGATATAAAGCAGGAACCAGGGTTGGGGCACTGCATGAAGGGTGGCCAGCGACCGACCAAAGTGGAGACAGTTTGTTGCTACTCTACAAGACGCCACTAAGCGTGATGCCCACTGACAACGTTGTCAGTCAGGGGCTAATGATCCTTGAAGAAGAAGCACTGTTTGTAGATGTACATAATACTGTAGTCAAGGAATACCTTGTTGTAAAAAAAAACTGTCTTTATCCCGTTAGATACTTTGCAGATCTGTTTTTCTTAATGGTCGGTCCTTTCTTGTTTCTGAACAAAGTAAGGTTGCTGACCTTAGTGCCAATGGTTCTTGATCGCCTCTGGCGATCACGATTTGCAGAAAACTCATATTCTTCGCAGTCGTGTATGCTTCAAAGAATAGTGTCGAAGTAATAATACCACTTTTGCTAATAATGATAGTAATAATAATAATAATTAATTAACCAATTAATGTCCCATTTTTCTTTCAGTTGGTCAGTTGGCATCTTTGCGAGAATGTTGAGATAAGGATATTTTGTACTATTATAGTGGAGATTTCTGTATCACGTTTTTACGTGATGACTGTGCCAGCCCCATGGATAACGTTACCGGTGTCGTTTGTTACGGCAGCTCTGTCTATTCTTTCTTTGATAACAACATTGTCTTACAACGAATGACAGACTCAACAGTGTCATCTCAGCTCAAACATTTGCCTGTAAATGAATCACCAACGTTTTCTTTTTTCTTGATCGTACATTCTGATTGGCTATTTGCTCTCCATTACCTAATTCTACCTTCTCACTTACCCTGACACCATCACCAGAACTGGCATCCTATGGACTCCTGATGGAAAGCGAAACAGACGCCTGCCAAAAGCTTCCTAGCGGAGAACTGTTGAAGCATAGATGGGGCACCACATGAAGGATGGCTGCAGACCAAGAAGTTGCTACCCTTCAAGACGCCACCAGGCGTGATGGTCACTGATTGCTTTGTGAACCAGCGGCCAAGCACTAAAGACGAAGACAAAGAATTATAATGCTGTCGTCCTGTTGCCGCTTCCATTCAACATTTTCTACTTCCTCTACGGTTCTCACAACAGCATTGTTTCTTTATGTGTCAAAATATGTTATGTACCTAATTTTGATTTCTGTCATTTTTCTCTTCATTAGTAATTTTTCGAATGATTTCAATATTTCTGTTTCCTCGATAGGCGTCCTCTTGTTTTATATATCTGCATTTGGACGGCCTCATTTCTTTCTTCAAAATACATTTTCGTTGTACATGTTTCTGCAACATATAGTAATAATAAGTATATTCTATGCCTGATGACTCTAATTTTTAATTTATATGCTATATGTTTTTAAGTTAATATCTGGTTCATGTTTGTATATGCGTTTTTTTGGCTATTAACTTTTGTCCTGACTTGTTCTTTCCATTAAATGGCAAATGTTACGATTCATGACAGTAATAAGCAATATTAATTTCTTGACTTAACACTGCTCCGTACACAATTTTTATATTACAGCACGAATGATCCTGTGACTTCTGTTTCTGGACTATCTTGTTACCTGTACCGACCGGACATGATCAACACATGGTTTCAGAAAGAGATATACAGAAATGTGGCCGGAGGTCCATCGAGCGAGTCGAATAGAAGGGTGGTTGACATGTTCAATATGAGTAGACATTGTAACATAAGAAACCCTGTGTTAACGAAGCTCAATAATGCCCCACCTAAATGGGGAGAGAAAATCTACTATCACGGTACTGATGCATACAGCGCTCAGGCTATCCTCAAGTGGGGAATCGATCTGACAAAGGGAGCACCACGTCAGGATTTCTCCAATGGCCATGGGTTTTATGTGACCGACAGTTTTGAAAAGGCAGTTGGAAAGGGAAGACAAAAAGCCAGTTCTAAGAAACTGCCATGGAACCAAGGAGCAGTCATTGCTTTTAAAATTAGCGAGAAAATGGAAAGCAGTGAACTCCACTTGACTTTCTCAAGGAACTTAGATCTAGATAGAAGTATGTGGGACCTTGTAGTGTCACATTTTCATCAAGGAGAAAAATATCCAATGTTGTCTGCTATGTTGAAAAATTTTACATTTATTAAAGGGCCCGTCAGCAAACAAGCGCTTTTATATCCGTGGGAGCGCCCAGTTCCAAATAACACCAGTCAAGTGTGCATTCGTGACAACAATTATGCACGACGATTTGGAAGTCTTGAAAACATTTGTTTTGTAGTATTTTTTTCTGAGCAGTAACTGAACATTCTTATAAACAGATCTTGTAAACATATCTTGTAAACAGATCTTGTAAACATATCTTGTAAACAGATCTTGTAAAATGATCTTGTAAACAGATCTTGTAAACATAAACTCTCTTATTCTTATGGTTGTATTTCATGTGTGATTCATTTGGCAAGATTTCCCACTATCATCAAATGTATGTATGTACATCTTAAAGTAGTAGTAGCCTTAACCAGTTATATCTGACTTGGGGATGATGTGCCCTCGAGGTGATAGCCTTCAGCTGCCTTTTTGACTGGTGTTCCTTTTGTCGTCTTTGTTTCTCTTGTTGAAAGAGCTTCTTTTCTTCAAATCTGAGGCAGCACCGAGGGGATTTTCTCCACTTGGTGCGATCGGCAGCTTCGTCCTCCCAGGATGCTGGAATGATGCCCAATGCTTTTATGTCTTCCTTGCACACATTTTTTAACCTTAGTTGCGGTGGCCCGCAGTGGCGTAGTGAGGGGTTTTGCACCTGGAACGAGCCGAGGACAATGTGCCCCGGTCACCGCCAGATAAAGTAATTGAAACATAGCATTTTTAGAAGCAGCCTGTCACGGATTGCCTCCCCTGCTTTGCAGTAGGTCCAACAATGGCCAAAACTCAAGAGTATCTGAATTGGGTCGTCAAAGGTGTTTACCTTCGCACAAGATTACTCTTGACTGAGATGTAGATAGAAGTGTAATGACGCTTCTTTCCGAAAGGGAGCCTTCACAAGATAATTCCAGAAGTCACGAACAATGTTGCATTGGCCTGAAGAAATGTTAACGCATTGTATCTGGTCCGTCGCCTTTTGTGAAGGATTTAAGCAATGGTTTTTAGCCCGTTCAAGCCCCCAGCTGAGTTAATTCAGCGAATTCCTCTTATATATATTAATTGTTCTGGCTCATACGATTGCTTTCATACATATAAAAAACTGAATCGACTATGATTGTTTAGTTTTAAAACAACAGGTAACAAATGTAATAATCAATTAATATTAACAGTTTAAAATGAATAAAATGCTGGTGAATTTTATATTGGAATCAAATTTTCTCTTCACTGAGATTTAGGGTGAGGATATATCAAAAGTCCTTTTTGCTGGTGCCTTTTTATGAGCACTTAACTTTTAGGTGAGTCCTGCCGCCGTAGTTTTCGTCACTTCTTGGTGATGAGGGCACTTCTGTTCACAACGTGTCCGATTTTTGCGATGGTGTTGATTCCCTGCGTTTCACTCACAACTAGCTTCGTTCCACGAACTGTTTGGACAAAATAGAAATAACAAAATGCCTCTACTAAGTACACTGAGTTGGAAGCTTAACAGGCGCATCTTCTCGTTGTGGACCCACTAATGTTAATTTCCCAGAAGAATTAAATTCTTGAGTATACACAGCGCAACTCAGGAAAGATGAATATAAATCACCACTATTCCTCTGGGTATTAACTGGGAAATGTGTCTGGACAGCGCGAATAATGATTTGTGCCTGAACTAACATTACCAAGTTACATAAATCTCACAAAATGATATGCTACACTTGAGGCACATATGGTGGAGTCATCACTCATCACTGCTCCAGTCGGAGTCTGGGGTCACCTCTGCTGTCGAGTTTTCCGCACAACTAGCCATAAGAAATCACTAGCGCTTGCTGAAGTGGTCTATGAATATACTTTTTTCGTATGGTGAGGTTGCCAGTCCCATATATATAATCACTTAGCAAGAAAAACATGTTAAATTCACATGTGTAAAAGATATGTTCACAACTTACCCCAAATTGGGTTATACACACTCTCCTTGCACAGTTTTTTGAATGGACACGAGCATATGCTGTCGAATAACTTTCGTCTGGAAATTTTGAATCCCTCTTATGACGGGTGAAACACTTGGCCTGGGACCCAAAGACGCAGCAATAGAGAATGCAGTCAGCGACCCAAAGTGTGACTGCTTGCGTTAGGGTCAGCGAACCAGAGCTGACCAAGACCCTACTCCACCTCCAAGTGGTGGTCCTGGAAACAGGCTGCATTACTGCGGTCTGGCTGAGAGAGTTGGGATCGAAGAGGGAAGGCTAACCCGGTCTTAAAAAATTCCGTGCGAAAGTCGGATGTGTCGGCCGAAATGCGCAAATATGGCAGCTTCGCTGTAAACAAGCACAACGCAATCAACGTCTTGTTCAGGATGAAAGAGGAGGAGGAGGAGGAAACACTTGGCCTGGAAATCTATAATTGGTCTGGGGAAAGTTCCTCTTACGACGGTGATCGAATTCCTTAGGACTCCAGTCTTCGTATTTATAACTGTGGGCTTACTTTTTTAAGTTTTAAAGTTTCCCAAATACTTAGATCTATCCTGGTCCTTTTAAGTTTCCAGTCTTGTATTTAAATATGAAGGTTTACTTGTAATTTCCAAAGTTGCCCAAATACTCCATCTGTCATTTATATGTATGAAATTCTAGGTCCGAACCTTCTCTTTCTGGCTTTTTGGAAGTTGCTCGGTTGAAGTTGCGAAGCTGTCTGTTCTGTGTCCCTGAGTTAGCTAGATTATATTTCTCACTTCTCAGTTCAAATCACAGATTGTGTTTCCGCCGTATGTTCCAATAGAATTCATTGTATATTCCGGCTCTCAAATCAAACCAATCAGATCTATCTAGCACTGGGTTTGGGTGTTTCATTTAAAATATTTCCTCGCATGTTTTAAAATATTAATTTTAATATTCCACGCGTGACCTCTGTCTAATCATGCGGTAATATTTTCGCCCAGATGTCTACTCTGCCAGCTTATCTGCAATCATGATACAAAGATGGCTCAGATGAGGCGATTATCCAATTATCGCTTTTATCTGCGTGCCTCTGCCAGACAGATGTCTGGTCAGACAATGTTGTCTTCTTTCACCGTACGCACCATACAAGCTTGTGTCAACACGGTCATCAGCTTTTCACTGGGGTCAAATTTTGTACCGTCACGTTTCCAAAGGTGGTCAGACTGATTCAAAGAGATAAGCGGGTGACCAGTCTGATGACTGGGTATTGTTACGATAATACCCCAGTTCACCTGGCGAAACGTAACTAAGTCTGAGGAGTGGTAAACTAAATAAAGACAGTCCTATAGCAGATACTTTGTAGGGGACTGGAGTGTTAGAGACTTTCCACTACTAGATTCAGCATAGAGAGTAAAAGGAATGAATGAAAAGGCATGATTTATGCCAAATAGAAGCGATTGATGAGAAAAATGAAGAAAAAGAAATGATACTGCGGTAGGGCTGAAGGTTTTGTCAAACAGCCATAACTCTAAAATTAAAGTCGAAAAAAAAACAGCTCGTAAAACGGCTGTTTTACAGCACGTCCTTTAAGAGTTAAATAACTGAGATAGCTTATGGTCGACCTTATTCATAGTTTGATCCTGGAATTTAGTATTTTCCAGCATTTTGTAGACATCCAAGTAAAAGTTCTTACACGCACGAAACTACGCGACTATGATTCAAAATACAATGCTAATAGACACTATTTTAAATATATAACACACACAGTTCACAGCATGTTGTTTGACTAGCTACTGCTGCAGATAAAGTAGGGAACACTGTTCTTGGAACAGAGAAAGCATAAACTGAACCCAATAATTCAGGCTGCGACTGATGAGAGCGCACCGGCGGCAGTAACGCAATGCGCTGCTTCCGTGCAACATGGGTTTCGTTAAATAAACTTTTGTATAAGGTGAAGATGGAGTGAGAGCTAATGACAAGTGTGAAAATAGAGTTATTCACTAGAAATGTAGAATGAACATAATAGGTAATAATATGATGAACAGGGTTAACTTAGAAAAGTGACGGGAAAAGAGAAATTCCCCAGTTTGTTTTGATGATGTGTTTAGTAACATGAGAAAACAGAGACCACTACAGAGGGGGAAATAAAATAACGTGTTAAAAGTAATTTAAAAAGTGTTAAAAGTACAAAGAGATTCAAGATCTATTTTAGAACTAAGAAGATCGAAAACGTTCCTGTTCCATAGATCATGAGAAAAAAATTTTTTAATGAAATGATCTAGATCAAGTCTTGAAGATCGAGAGTTACTATTACATGCTGAAGTATACAGTATAAATAAACTGTGTGTTGTCAACTCAACCGTGGCTTATTGTCAGTCTTATAGAGTTGCGTTATCAAGTGTCAATGTAACCACTATATGTGTTCATGTTCGTCACCATCTACTGAGGTAAGAACCTGGGTAACTGTGATAAAGTCAGTTTGAACCTCCCTCCTCAAATCATGTATAAGATATTATTCTATAGATTCTGCTACTGTGGTCTTTTTTTAAAAATTGGACAATAATTGAATAGGGCAACGCCACCACTTTTTGTCAGCGATTCGCGCTGGATTTGAAAGTATTGAAGATTTGCTAATAATACCCCCTTTCCTAAAGTACAAGCTTTTGGTAGCTCCGCCCTAATTTTTAAAAGTAACGTTAGAATGACTTGGCAAGCGGCCAAGACATCGTTTAGTTCAAAAGAGTGAAGGAGTATAGGAGTGAAAGAGTAAAAGGAAAAAGCTACTGTCAAAAATCTATAAATAACTACGCCACGTGTATTATATCTAAGTCCCCAGCAACGGAGTATTTGAAAAAATCTTAACCCGCCCGCACCCTCTCATTTTTTTTCTTCTGACGGAAGCTTGACAGACGCCTATCGCGTGCTTAGAGAGGGGAAAACGATGGTGGATTGTAAAAAGAAAAAAATCGCGTCTACTTGGAAATTTGAACTCAACTGCATTGTGCAAGAGGCAAAAGTGAAACTATGAATATTTATTTCTTCATAAAAACGAAAGAGATTAAATAAAAGAGATATTTTGACAATAGAGTACTGTTGTTTAATATAATACCATATAATAACTTATCGGGAGTTAGAACCTTTCTTTCCCTGATATGTTAGCACCGTGAAAAGAGCCCTTGATAATAAAAAGGGAAAAGTACAAAAGTGTAAACGATGATAAAGAAGAAAATAAAACTTAGATAGAATGATAAATGCAAACAAGCAGTTTAATAATTAGTTTTAATAATTAAAATCGCTCCATAAATAACCCAGATATTGTAGAATTGAGACAGACTGGCAGACAGACGATAACCCAACCATAGTTCAGTTTTGAAAATTGTCCGCTGCAGTCAAATATTATTGACTCGATTTGATTGGGTACACCAATAGTTAGAAAAGAGGAGGTAGAAACTGCAGATTTGTTAGCCACGCGAACCGTATTTTTACATAGTAATAGAGGGATCAGACAAGCAAACGTATTGATAACATAAAAGGTGGGGTTTTACAAAAAAGAGAGTCAAAATTTCGGATGCGCAGTTTCCATTGGCCAAAGAGATTGATAATAGTGATAGGGTACAAGCCTAGAGCGCCATTTGAAGAATAATTTTACCAAGTGAAAGTTTGACAACAGAAGTGTAGAATTGAAAGCAATTTCTGCAGTCTGGACAGGTCGGCGATCTACCTTTGTGCTAACGATTGCCAGTCAATCTATTCCTTGTGTATTATTTCATTGATTGCGGTAAGAAATGATTTATTAATAATATGTAAAGGCGATCCCAAATAGGGCGCCTAACAAAAATCTTATGTTGTACGACTTAGCCATTTTGGAAACATATGACAGTCTATGGAGCAAATGTATGCCTAAGGCAGATGTGGGAAACAGTCAAAAGAAACATTGTATTTGATTAGTGCCATCACTTTGAAGTAAATTGTAAGACCAGAAAGCTACTGGCAGTCTTTTGCAGATCACAGGGTTCCAAAAACAATTGGACACTACATATGATGTCATTCTAAAAAGAAAATAAATTAATAGTCAGAGAGATGCAAAAAGATGATTGTATCCCTAACTGAAGAGATGAACGATAACAAAGATTAAGTGACAGAGGCGTTGAAGATATGTGGGGAAGAGCAGGTACCCACTGAGGATGATGAAATCACTAACAGTTAGAGACTGAAGCTATGGATTAGCAATGGTAGCTGATCACTAGAAATGTTTTAAGATGATATTTGTTAAATGTGGAGATATATTTATAAAGTATATTTAGGAAGGCATTATTTAATTGTTGCAGGGTTGAATCGTCTATGGCCATGTAAAAACATAACTGGAGATGCTGAACACTAGGCATTCTGTCTGGTGTATGTGTTGAAGAAACCAGATATCAGATGTTCCTAGGAGACCCTCTTGTGTAGAAGAGTGGGCAGTTATTACAGCATGTTACTTATTTACTCCAGGAGACCCTCTTGTGAAGAAGAGTGGGCAGTATCATCAGGAAGACTTCCATTTTCAAGAAGACCATCAGATAAGCCCTCATGTTTTGGGCTTATGACATTTTATTTAATTATTCTCCACACTTATTTTATTAATACATTTCGAGTGAAGTGATGAGGACATCAGTCTCTCCAACTAGTGATATAGTATAAGACACCAGTTCGTCAGAAAGGGATACGATATAGGAATCTGTTTATTAAACACTTAGTATGGACAAGAAGTCCTGCCTATTTAATTAACTGTATATACATATTGATAGATAAAACTACCTTTATTAATTGTTTGAATTTTACTCCTGTTCCAAAAGAATTTGAGGTTCAGGAGAATAAAATTGTAAAAAAAGATTTAATTTCAACAAAAGTTAACCACTGTTTTACTTGAGTTTCTTATCTTGAGTTACAGTGTGTATGTATGTTATCAACATCACAGCATACATTCAATCCCCTAGACACTAGTCAAATAAAATAAATAGGTTCAAAATATATCGCCATGTGAGATCACCGGGTGGTAGCAGTTAGGTTCCCTGAGAATACCTCACCATCAACTATTAGAATCAGGGGCTTACATAGCTTGACTTCACTCTGTAGACAAATAATAACAATAACTAATACTTATAACATCAAAACCCACCACAGTAACAACGTATAGTCAACGAAGTACGAACAGGCTGGCACATTATGTCTCGCTGCCATATAGAAGCGTGATGGTGACGCAGGTATAATTTGGTGTTTATTGTGAGTATTAGGTTTCCCCATACACGCGTTTTGAGGAGGGCAAAGATGGTTGCAGCTTTGCCAATGCGGCTGTCAATGTCTGTGTTCAGAGAGGGTTTACTTAAGATGGGGGACCCCAGATATGTGAAGTGATGCATCCCTGCCATTTTATATTTATCGATAGTAGTAACTGGTACAACACCTTCATCCTGACGCAGCACATTTGTTTTCTTTAGATTTATTGTAAAACAAAAGTCCTTGCACGCTTGAGAGAAGCTACTCATCAGCTCTGGAGCTCCTTGTCACTTAAGTGATTATTGCAGCGCCATAGGCGAAGAACAGTCCCTTTTGGCCTTTCTGACTTGTTTTGCCTTCAACAATCGGCCGTCTGACCTAATGTGAAGGTATATTCCTTCGGTTACATCTCCGAACACATAATTCGAGAGTAAGGCAAACAAACAACAACAAAATCCCGAAGAGGTTGTGAGCCAGGAAGTAGCCTTTTGTGACGCGAGAGCTTATGTCAAAGGGCTGTGATATATTACCAGCGTATTGGAATGTTCACGTCATGTCTTCGTGGAATGTCTTAATCATTTTCTGAAGTTTAGTGGGACAGCCTGTTTTTAAAAGGATTTTAAAGAGTCCACCCTGCTAACCAGGTCAAGTGCCGTTGTGAGGTCGATAAATGCGATTTATAAAGTTTTTGTCTGCACTCTTGATTATTCCTGAAGTTTCCAGAGGGCAAAGGTACTAAGATGACTCTCATGAAGACCTTACCAACAATACTAAAGAGAGAGCTACCTCTGCAGTATTGTAGTTGTTTTTGTCTCATTTATTTGTATATCATGTTACAATCCTGGCATCTCTCATATCTTGATGGACAGTGGCCTCTTTCCAACACTAACACGGCATTATAAGCAGTGGATGTAACAATGAGCTACAGCTACGCCCACCTGGAGTCTTTTAAGTTCATCTTTGATTATAGCTGTCGTCCTGGCTTCGTTTATATTTAACAGGTTTTCGCATAATCCAGTCAGTATATTGCAAATGTTTCAACAGCCCAATCTGATAACAAGTTTGTTTGTATTAAGTCTTACTGTCTGATTTTTGTCTGGTGCACTATATTGTCTGCAGTTAAGGTTTGGCCCTAAATCCCCATGCACCCAGTGGGAAAAACGGACAGTGTCTGATAACACATAATTGGCCCCTGAGAATTCGCAGTTTGAAGCGACGGTAGCTGTCCTGTGAAATCCTAGAATCTTCCCCACTGTCGGAAGTAACCCTTACGCCAATAGGGCAATATGCTTTTAATCGGTAACTGTTGCTTCCCGTATTGTGCCGACTCTTATAGGGCGAAGCTTTAACTTGTGAAAACATGCAGATATCACTACATGGCACTGGGCCGAAGGGCGAGAGCCCAAGCGCCGCTAGATCAATAACAACAACAACAACATAGGGTGACTGCTAACCCGATCCGCGTTGATAGATACTAAGTCCTGAAAAGGACCAACATTATCTATCTGCTAGCATAAAGATCTAAAACGGACTCGCCAGGTACGCCAACGCCCGAGCTAGTCTATTGATACATGGTTGACGAATCCTATGAAACCGAAGCGGCTAGTTTTAAGGCGCCAGTGGCTCACCTTCGTTCCTTCTCCTATCAGTGAACACAGTTCTGCCGGGCTCAAACTGAGGCACACGTGAAGGCCAGAAGCTAGACTTGGCTGTCAAAGGCTATTTTAGACGCATGCCGTAGATGCATCTATAGTAGTAGCTTATCCCCAACTACGGCTCATAGCTACTTGTATTACAACCTTTGAGACCACATCTTAAAATACAATGAAACAAATTTTCTTGTCAAACATATGGGGCATGTAAAATTATTGACCTGTTATTCACAAGCAGTTATTATAACATCATTAATCTAGTGGCTATCATTGTTCTTTAGTAGTTATTGAATATTAGTAATGTTAAATTACTCAAAAATGACAATAAAATTGCTATGGCTAAATTGCACACAAACCGCTATGTATGCTGTTTGTATAGGTAGGAAGAGCCGGGCGCATTTCCAGAAGCAAATAAAGATGTTAGCTTTGACGAGATAGAAAAAACTAGACATGAAAGCTATCAAAATCAGATGTTATATTATATAGTAAAGATTAATATTTTCTTCAAAGTAATGATATCTAGAAAAAGTTGTACATTCGAGTAGGACGGCAACAAAAACATTTGTGGTGGACGATCAACAAATGACGAGCAATAAGTCGGTCTGTGTTAAGTGAATCATTAAGTCAAGAGGATTTAAAAAAAAAAGAATGATGCCGTTCATCTCTTACATTCATCCCTTACGTTCATCCCTCCATCTTTCAAGACATTTGAAATAATTCGACGTATTTTTAATATAGCTTTAGCGAGACGAATTCATCAAAGGGCATGTCAGAAAGCTCGTGTATCCATGGGAATGCCCTATTCTGAAGCAAGATAAAGATGAATATAATTAAAAAAAAAATGAAAAGAACCAAAGAAATAGTAACTTTACATAGAACAGCAAGCGAAGTATGTCGAAATCAGAAGTCGGTACAGCTGAAAATGCAGCACAGGAAAAATTCAACATCCTTGTACAAGCAATGAAGTGACTTAACAGGAAAGATTGAATATCCTTGTACAAGCAATGAAGTGACTTAACAGGAAAGATTGAACATCTTTGTACAAGCAATGAAGTGACTTAACAGGAAAGATTGAACATCCTTGTACAAGCAATGAAGTGACTTAACAGGAAAGATTCAACATCCTTGTACAAGCAATGAAGTGACTTAACAGGAAAGATTGAACATCCTTGTACAAGCAATGAAGTGACTTAACAGGAAAGATTAAACATCTTTGTACAAGCAATGAAGTGACTTAACCGGAAAGATTGAACATCCTTGTACAAGCAATGAAGTGTCTTAACAGGAAAGATTCAACATCCTTGTACAAGCAATGAAGTGACTTTATAGGAAAGATTCAACATCCTTGTACAAGCAATGAAGTGACTTAACAGGAAAGATTTAACATCCTTGTACAAGCAATGAAGTGACTTAACAGGAAAGATTCAACATCCTTGTACAAGCAATGAAGTGACTTAACAGGAATAATTGAACATATTGTACAAGCAATGAAGTGACTTAACAGGAAAGATTGAACATCCTTGTACAAGCAATGAAGTGACTTAACAGGAAAGATTCAACATCCTTGTACCTTGTACAAGCAATTAAGTGACTTAACAGGAAAGATTCAACATCCTTGTACAAGCAATTAAGTGACTTAACAGGAAAGATTCAACATCCTTGTACAAGCAATGAAGTGACTTAACAGGAAAGATTCAACATCCTTGTACAAGCAATTAGGTGAGTTAACAGGAAAAAAGGAGCATCCGACTGACAGTGGTTAGAGCGCTGGTCTGTCACGGCAAAGGTGCCGGGTTTGAATGACGGTACCGACATGCTCCAGTCTACCCAGCTGTAAATGGGTACCTGACTTTGAGTTCGGGAAGGAATAGACAGTGAGGAAGGGAACTGGTCACACCCCACCTCTCGATGCTGGATCTAGTATGGTGAAGTCTCTAACACTTCACTCCCCTACGGCAATATATGCTATGTGAATACCTTTACCTTTAACAGGAAAAACACAAACAGCCAATGGATGTTTGAGAAATAAACATTAATAGTTCAAGAGAAAATAACTGAAACATTGATACGAATACATAAAGGAGCTTTTTGGTGACGAAAGATCGGAATTAAACGTTCAAGAATAGCTGTGAAGAATATATTTTGTATCTAATATAGAATTATGTAATGCTTGTTACATAATATGCTGTACTGTAACTAATCTAAAATATATCCTCTTTCTATGCAAGAAATTTTGTTAAAAAATCAAAATCTGATCAAGAGTATATTGCTTGTCTGTTCAAAATATTTATTGGATCTAACCATGAGATCAAGTTATATTTCTCAGAGAATAGTTTTTTTAATATGGAATACTGATAAATGTATGGATGACACACATTGATGATTGTAGGATTACGGTCTTATCATAGGTGCAGGTTAATGGTCATCACATTGTTGAGTGTAGTGTATTGGGTCATATAGATGAATTCTCCCTAGTGTAGTGATGAAGGAGATGGTCAACTCAAACCAACACAGTGAGGTGCATACATGACATCTTGTCCACCAAGTATTGGGGCCCTGACAAGGGACAGTGTTTGTATTGAGTGAGAATGCAGGTTACGCGAATGTATAGAATGTTCGTATGTTGACAAGTATAAGGCACTCATTCACTCATGTGTGAAAGTCAAAGATGTCTGGAACTGCTGTTGATAATTTCTTACACTTTTAATGGACGTAAACTCCGACAGCACGGTTACAGTCATAGGAACACGTTGACACAATAAATCATTAGGTACTTGAAGAATAGGTGGCAACATCAAATATGCATACGTATAGCATGAGAGTCTAATCGAAACAGTATGCAAGTATATATATAATTCTGAATGTCTGTCGTTTCATACCTCCACTGACTAATCGCGTCAGTTTGAGGTAACAATAATAATGTTCATCACAATGCTCTCTTGCAGAACCTCTGCTGACCAAGTCTTCAGGCTAAGTCTTTTTAGGCTATAACTTCACAGGGCTTTATAGTTATACTGTCCCTCATAAGTAACGGAGAGTGGACTCCAAAACAATGCAGGTCGTGATATCGCCATCAGATAATAAGATATTTCCGTTCTCTGACCGATGATTCACACAGACTCCAAAGTGGGATTCAAGATGGCGCAAGTCTCAGTGAGCGGCGCTCATACAGAAGATATCCTCACTATAACTGAAGGCTCCGTTCATATATTCAACTAGTACCTTGGGTTTTCATACCTCATAGAAAAGGGTTACACATGTCCACCCCTAGTGCTGCTAATCAAGGAATCGTCCATGTACGATCCATTAATTACATATATAACGATGATATGGCATCCGCCTATCGTTAGCCCTAGGCAAAGTCTAGAAAATGTTCTCACTTTACCTTAGGTTTAGAAAACACTAATAACATCACACGCCATTCCCTTGGCGTAAAGAATGTATTCTGGGGCGGAACCTAGACATAATAGACATACAGACGATGTCACCTTCCCCCAGAATTTCACAGCACAGAACAAATCTTCGGACTTCTGTCCGTTCAGCTTTCAGCAACCCAACATGACGGAAACCCGCCTTGACGACCAACCGTCTTGGCATGCGCCAAAGTTTAACCCCTCAACTATTCAAGTGGGACAATCCCATATTTACATTTACTCGAATCCAAAGATGAGTATTCGCCCTTTGACTAGAGTTCTAATCTTAGACTCAAAATAATGATTCCCAGATATTTCCAAACATAACAAGTATACAAACAAATAAATATCTTCCTATATATATACATCTCTATCTTCATTGTCCCCAGTAATCTGTTGGTAACAGACTACCGCAACCCCCGGGAAAAAAAATGAAAATTTTTCTTTTTCATCTGAGAGCAACATACAATAGGCTCACAACGCACGAATAATGCGCAGATGACTAATAAGAGTAATTTATAATGTCAAATTAAGGTAAAGTCATAGATCGACTCGTGAGAATATATCTCAACATATTAGAGAAAGCATTTCTCTTAAGTATAAATATTTCCAGGGAGGTGCCGCCAACGTATACTACAATGCTGGCAAAGACACAATGCATATAACAATTTCATATTTAAGCACTATAAGTACATGATTGACAAAGAAGAAAAATCATCAAAGAGTAGCGGTGAATATATATCAATGAACGTAGTGATAGTAGTGATACAATCACTATATTACAAATTACAATGTGTATCTATCTTGATATAGAGAAAACTGTTATAGACTTAGATGTGTTACGAAATCCAAGACCTAACAGTTAGGTGGAATCATGTGGGCATCTAGACAAAATGTCTGCCATCATATTATCTGATCCACGGATAGCTCGTACTGAGAAATGAAAAGGTTGAAGAGCAATTGCATATCGAGTAGTCCTCGAGCTCTTCTGTATAGCTGTAAGAGCTTTCTGGTCGGTTTCTACTATGAAATGTGCGCCTAGAAGGAATCTTTGTAGTTTGAGAATTGACCATACCATAGCCAATAGTTCACGGTCTAAAACCGAATAATTCCTTTCAGCAGCATTAAGTTTTCTGGAGATATACATTACAGGATGCAGAGTTCCAGAGTACTCTTGCATTAGTGCCGCTCCAATCCCAGTGGATGAAGCGTCACTACGAAGAACAAATGTCTTATCTGTAGTAGGTAACACTAAAATCGGTGGTGTTGAAAACAAATTTTTAATCTTATCCAAAGAGGATTGGCATTCCTGTGACCAGTGGACCATATTAGGCGACCCTTTCTTTAGTAGTGTAGAAAGAGGTGCCATGATAGAGGATAGATTCGGAATAAATCTTCCATAAAATTGAATAAGACCTAAGAGACTTCGCACTTGCTTTTTAGTCTTAGGAATAGAGATGTTAAGTATCTTAGTTATATTATGGTCCTCTGTCTTTAGGAAACCATGACCGACTCGATGGCCTAGGAAAGAAATTTCGCTAAAACCAATGCAGGCTTTAGAGGGTTTCGCTGTCAGGTTATACTCGCGTAGAGTAGATAGTAATTCAACTAACCCTGAATAGTGATCTTCCCAAGTATCGCTGAAAAGACAGATGTCGTCTAGGTACGCAATGACATCTGACCGATAAGATAGGATTCGACGCATCATGCGTACGAATGTAGCTGGTGCGTTCATAAGGCCGAAGGGCATGAAATTCCATTGAAAAAGGCCTCTAGGTGTAGAAAAAGCAGTAAAAGGTTTGGCGCGTTCAGATAAAGGAACTTGCCAATATCCTTTAGACAAGTCAACTTTAGTGAAAAAGTGAGATTTAGAAAGCCTAGTAAGTAGCTCTTCTAGTAAAGGCATAGGTTCAGCATCAAACTTCGTAACTTGATTCAATTTGCGATAGTCAACGCAAAGACGTATGTTATTGTCTTTTTTCCGAACAATAACCATCGGCGAAGAATATGCAGAAGTGGATGGTTCAATTATTTTTAAATCTATCATCTCATCCAACTCCTTCTCAACTTGTGCTTGAAAATGTATAGGAATAGGATAAGGTCTGACTCTAATAGGATTATGGTCAGTTAGAATAATGTCATGTTCAATGACATGAGTTTATCCAGGAATGTCAGTAAGGACATCCTGAAATGTTTGTAACATAACCGAAACTTGTCGCTGTTCTCCTAGAGATAAATCAGGAGAAACAGTAACATTTTTCCATGATTCACTAGAATGAAGTGGAATCATCGGAAGCGGAAGATTAACATCCGAAAAACTTGTTTCCTCATCCTGTATTACGGACAGTGATGAGTAATGACCATGTTGGACTGGAGAATCGTCCGTTGCCTGGAAAATAGGCTGTAAATAATCTGGACGTTCATGGAATTCCGTAAGCATATTGATGTGGAAGGTTTTATGCTTTCCATCATTATCAACAATGTAGTCAACATCGGAAATTTTCAAGATTATATCGTACGGACCTTTCCAAGAAATAAGAAGTCTGTTTTCCCTACAAGGTAGTAAAACAAATGCTTTGTCACCAGGACAAAGTTGTCGTAAGGTTCTTTTCTTATTGGCAAATTGTCTTGCCTTCTGTTTAGCAAATTCAGAAGAAGAAGTTGCCAATTTGCATGCTTCGATAATCTTTTGTCTCAGCGCGATGACATATTCGTAAGAAGATTTTGTGTCATCGGTAATATTATCAGCGGTTATGAGATCATGAAGCAAAGACATAGGGCCGCGCGGTCGCGCGCCAAAGACAAGTTCAAAGGGAGAAAATCCTGTATGTTCATTGGGGACCTCTCTGTAAGCGAAAAGGGCCGCGGGTAAAACCCTGTCCCAATCTTGAGGATGATCCTCAGTTATCTTCCCTAGTAAGTTTTTGAGTGTTCTATTTAGCCGTTCGACCATCCCATTGGACATAGGATGATAGATACTACTCAAAGATCTATCTATCTGCAGAGTAGACATTACTTTGAGACATGGTATCCGATATTAGTTGGGTGCCATGGTCTGATAATATCTCTCTGGGGAATCCCAGACGAGAAAATATAACCCAAAGAGCATCTGCAATGTCAGCAGTAGTAATGCTCTTCAGAGGAATAGCCTCTGGCCAACGTGTGCACATATTAACACACGTCAAGATAAATTGATGTCCTCTAGCAGATTTGATCATAAATGGACCAATGATGTCTATCGCCATTTTCTGAAATGGTCGAATAGGGATGTCTGCAGCCTGAATAGGTGCAGCATGGCGTGGACCTTTGGATTTGACCTCTTGGCATACTTTACAAGATCGACAATAAATCCGTATGTCCTTGTTCACAAAAGGCCAAAAGAAAGCCGCAAGAACTCTTGACTTAGTACGGGAAAAACCCATATGTCCAGCACACTGAGAGTCGTGAGCGTGCTGCAAAATTTTAACTCTCAAATTCTTGGGCACAAGAATCTGAGAATGACTTGACTTAGTGGAGTCTTGCACCATACGTACAAGTACGCCATTCTTCATTGTAATCCAAGATTTACGCTTTGTATCTTTATTCGGATCACCTTTTGTTGCAAGAGTGAAGAATTTCTTCAGAGTCGGATCATCTTCTTGCTGTTTTATAAACGAGCCACGAGAAATTACCAAGGGATCATCTTGGTTATGCACTTCAGTAGATGAAGTTTGAGGCATATTAAGAGCTTGAGCTCTAGTGACTACAGCATTAGCAATTTGCATATTTTGTTTTTCCCAAACGGAAATTTGTTGTGGAGTGCATTCTTTAACTCCGTGAATACGACCGATGATAAGATCAGCGATCGGATTCAGCAGAAGACATGCGTGTACATCTCTTGTAAAGAAAGGAGTAGCAATCTTAATGATGGCAGTAGAGTATTTCTCTAAGGTGCCGCCAAATGTTACACATTTGACTACTTTTCCGGTAGCACGAAAAGGATCTACAAGTGACTGCCTAACACCAATTGTGGTGCATCCAGAATAAAAAAGAACTGAGACTAAATTGTCATTTACTAAACCTTTATGTAAGACAAGAGAACCTCTTCCATCATGCGCGACTGACGCAGGAAGAGCGGGAAGAGGATGGCCACAACTTAAAGTGGACACCGTAGTTGGTTCAAATAATGTTTTGCATTGGGGGCACTGAGATGCTCTCCCAAATCAAAAGCGGAACACGCCATATTATTAGCATCATTATTATCTTTAGTCTGCCTATAGGCTTCATGTGACTCTTGCTGTGCAGAGTTTCCCTGATAATGTGGTTTATGTTTTTTGTATTGCGATCTACCTCGATTATTATCGCCTCTGTAATCATTATTATTTCCTCTATTGTAACCCCTATTTGGGTTTGAGTCATAGTTCTCATGGTTACCATTATCATATTCATTATAATGAGTATCTCTATAATTATGATCTTGTTGTCTCCATGATGGATAATTTGGATAGTTCCTATAATGACTTCCTCTGCGAAAATTCCTATAATTATGACCACCCCTGAATCGAGGGCTGTCTCCAGTTCTTCGCAGAAGAACCCTGAAATGATTGGTTACCTTGGTTTTGATACTTATTATGGTTACCTTTTTTATCAAACCTGTTTTATGGTCCCTGAAATTTGTGTGAATAATTAGGGTTGTATGGTGTTGCTGAAGCAACTGGCATACTGTCCTTAACCTTAGCATTGCTAAAAGCTACGTCCGGATATGCCGTGACGTATTGGGTACAATATTCTTCCATTTCTTTTAGGGTCTTGGGTTTACGCTCATGTAGGAATTCAAGGAATGGTTTATTTACACTTGACGTAATCTTGTCTCTGAGCAACAAGTCCATAAGTGCTTCATATGTCTTTTCTGTTTTGGACAGCTCATCCAACGATTAAATGTAAGACGTGTCCTTGCAATGAATTCTGAGAATTCTACCCCTGATTCAGGTACCATTTTCTTAAACAAAAGACGGTAACCTTCCTCTGTTAATTGATATTTTTTCAATAAAGCTGCCCTAATAACATCATAATTATCCTTGTCAGTCTCTTCAACCAAACTTAAACTAGTCAGAGAATCACCTTTCAGATTTTCTGATAACTGGTTAGCATATTGTGATTTATCCACATTATGAGCTCGACAAGAGCGTTCAAATCTATCCAGCCAGAATGTTATGTCATCACTAGAAGGATTGAACGCTGGTACCTTGACCTTGTAAGTAAAGGGTTTACCACTATTACCATTTGACTGATTAGCAATACCCATATTTGTCAATTTTATTTTTTCTAACTCAAATGCTAACAGTTTTTCCTCATGTACCCTTTTTGCTTTTCTCTCCTCGGCTTCAGCTTCTCTGTCTAATCTCTTTTGTTCAGCCTCAGCTTCTAATCTTTTATTTTCAGATTCTCTCTGTAATCTTTTTTCTTGAGCCTCAGCTTCTAATCTCTTTTGTTCAGCCTCTCTTTCTAATCTCTTTTGTTCAGCCTCTCTTTCTAATCTCTTTTGTTCAGCTTCAGCTTCTTTTTCTAATCTTTTTTGTTCAGCTTCTCCTTCTAATCTCTTTTGTTCAGCCTCAGCTTCTCTTTCTAATCTTTTTTGTCCAGCTTCTCTGTCTAATCTCTTTTGTTCAGCTTCTGCTTCTCTTTCTAATCTTTTTTCTTCCATCTGGAATCTTCTTTCCTCCACCTGCATCTGCAAGTTCTTTTGCTCAGTCTCAGCTTTCAGTTTATCAATTTCCAATTTTTGTGTTTTTTCATATTGACTGGTAGCGTACTCTTCCAACTTATCTCCAGTCTTGCCTAGGGATTTCCCTTGCTCAATAAAGTAATCTAAAGTCGACATAATGTATACTAATATGTGACTAGATACCTGAAATAGCAATAATGAAATCTATCTCCAAATAAATGGAAACAAGCTCTTAACAGCTTGAATAATCAGCTCCCTTTATCCCAATCTCTGTGGGAAACAAGCCTTTAAATAAGGTCTTGTATAATCAACTGTGTACCTCTAATAATAGCAATTAATCATCAGTTGATTCTTTCTCATAAGTTCACTACACAGCTAGTAGTGTATGATCAAGTATATTTTATAGTATATGTCAACCAACAACATAAACAAAAGACAATCAAGAAAGACAATACGAAAACATTTGCAGAAATCAACTAAATCAAATAGGGAAATCAATGAAAATAATCACAGAATTTGTGATGACAACTGCAAGGGAATAAACAAAACAAATGACGTCACAGTGTATAAACATAAAGGGTGTATAGAACTAAATGATAGGAAAGGTTAGACCTACAAATACAAACGAATCAAAACTAAACTGAAGAATGCGAAAAAATAACGAAAACAAAACTACACATGTCATCACAACTAACACAAATAGCAACAGATGTCGCAGCAAATTTTCAATCAAGAAAATTGCACCTATAGAACGCTATTATATGACCTCTCTACGTGGTATACCATATAATAGTCACCTTCCCAGCCTCCCGCAGAAATATAAACAACTATTACATATAAACATGTAAACATAAATATATAAATACATGTAACATTAATACATACATCATATAATGCAATGTGTTGTGGATAGAGTGTTGCAGAGAAGGCTCAGTTTTCAATCAAAATAAATTGCCACTTTAATGAATAACAAATTCTGGCCTTAAGTATATTTAAAGTTTAACTCAGTATAGAAGCTCCACCGTTGATGTGTACAATAACTAACAGATGTAGGACTTCTCAGCTCAATAGTACTTCATTTCCTGCCAACACAGTTAAATATTCACTTGATCCAACTGTTCTGTATAATGTAGTCTGTACAGCGAAAAATGTCAACAAGCGCTGACCTAGTTACAGTATTTGCTCGATCGGACAGGTCACGCTGACATCGACTGTAGAGTTGTACTGCAAACTTGTCCACTGGTGTTAATGTGTGTCGTATGCGGCGTCAGGGATTGAACAGCAGTTGACTTTCAAATGGTGTAGACTGTGAATGTTGGACCCAGGAATCTGGCCTACCACTGATAAATGTATGGTTGACACACATTGATGATTGTAGGATTACGGTCTTATCATAGGTGCAGGTTAATGGTCATCACATTGTTGAGTGTAGTGTATTGGGTCATATAGATGAATTCTCCCTAGTGTAGTGATGAAGGAGATGGTCAACTCAAACCAACACAGTGAGGTGCATACATGACATCTTGTCCACCAAGTATTGGGGCCCTGACAAGGGACAGTGTTTGTATTGAGTGAGAATGCAGGTTACGCGAATGTATAGAATGTTCGTATGTTGACAAGTATAAGGCACTCATTCACTCATGTGTGAAAGTCAAAGATGTCTGGAACTGCTGTTGATAATTTCTTACACTTTTAATGGACGTAAACTCCGACAGCACGGTTACAGTCATAGGAACACGTTGACACAATAAATCATTAGGTACTTGAAGAATAGGTGGCAACATCAAATATGCATACGTATAGCATGAGAGTCTAATCGAAACAGTATGCAAGTATATATATAATTCTGAATGTCTGTCGTTTCATACCTCCACTGACTAATCGCGTCAGTTTGAGGTAACAATAATAATGTTCATCACAATGCTCCCTTGCAGAACCTCTGCTGACCAAGTCTTCGGGCTAAGTCTTTTTAGGCTATAACTTCACAGGGCTTTATAGTTATACTGTCCCTCATAAGTAACGGAGAGTGGACTCCAAAACAATGCAGGTCGTGATATCGCCATCAGATAATAAGATATTTCCGTTCTCTGACCGATGATTCACACAGACCCCAAAGTGGGATTCAAGATGGTGCAAGTCTCAGTGAGCGGCGCTCATACAGAAGATATCCTCACTATAACTGAAGGCTCCGTTCATATATTCAACTAGTACCTTGGGTTTTCATACCTCATAGAAAAGGGTTACACATGTCCACTCCTAGTGCTGCTAATCAAGGAATCGTCCATGTACGATCCATTAATTACATATATAACGATGATATGGCATCCGCCTATCGTTAGCCCTAGGCAAAGTCTAGAAAATGTTCTCACTTTACCTTAGGTTTAGAAAACACTAATAACATCACACGCCATTCCCTTGGCGTAAAGAATGTATTCTGGGGCGGAACCTAGACATAATAGACATACAGACGATGTCACCTTCCCCCAGAATTTCAGAGCACAGAACAAATCTTCGGACTTCTGTCCGTCCAGCTTTCAGCAACCCAACATGACGGAAACCCACCTTGACGACCAACCGTCTGGGCATGCGCCAAAGTTTAACCCCTCAACTATTCAATTGGGACAACCCCATATTTACATTTCCTCGAATCCAAAGATGAGTATTCGCCCTTTGACTAGAGTTCTAATCTTAGACTCAAAATAATGATTCCCAGATATTTCCAAACATAACAAGTATACAAAGAAATAAATATCTTCCTATATATATACATCTCTATCTTCATTGTCCCCAGTAATCTGTTGGTAACAAATACCTACCATACGTAGAGCAAAATATGTGTTGTATCTTACTTACTTACTTAGTCGTTCCCCTTCTACCGTGAGGTGTAGAGGTTTGGAAGAGAGAGCGCCATTATATAAAAGATACCCTCAATTCTACCTAACATAAGAGACAACAGAGACTGATGACGTAATTCATAATTAATCTATAAAACAAAAGAAACTTAACATAGACACCAAAGACAGTTATAGGAAATAACGACATAATGACGTAAACTTATCTAGTGTAGTAACGTTGACATATACATAAATGGTGCACAAATGATTGTAACCAGTGGTTTTAGCCAATAGATTCATTGGACTAAAAGACATCCGTTATGAAGACTAATGTTTAGCAGTCTTTAGCTATTGACCTTGCAACGAGATGGTCGTGCTTTTGAGACAGACCATTGTTGAAGTAGACTCAGATAGACTCAAGCTAGCTTACCCCCTAACATTGGACAGTGTATTCTTGCTTTGATGCAGAAATGGTATGGATTCGTTCGATTTGATATATACGACAATGACAAGTAGTCATTTGTGTTGGTTGAACATTTTTAGATGGATTCGTTCGATTTAATATATACGACAATGACAAACAGTCATTTGTGTTTAAGAACGAACATTGTTAGAGTTAAGTTTTTGAACATATTATTTTGGAGATTAGCTCCCTAATTGTCTTCCACTCTCCCATCGTTCAAAATACACCAGCTTCTTAGTTGGTTTTGACGATGACACTTTGCACTACATAACAGATACATACGAAACTGGAATAATACCAAATACTCTTTGGTACCAGTGTCCAACGTAATATAATAGAGTAGGACATTTTAATCTGCAACCGACATTATAATTATTTGATGAAATCAACTATGTAAATTGAAGATTTGTAAAATAAAGTTATCGGTGGAATTTCTATCATGGATTATTTCCTACATCATTGGACCGTTGACTTTTATTAAAAGTTCTGCATTCAGTTGGATCATTTTTAATGAATAGTACTACATTATATGTCACTCAAAGTCCAAGGAAAAACCTGGGTCCCGTAAATTATCGAAGATAATTTATACCTCTGGTGAACCAAACCAGTATTCTCGTTTTATGACTCTTCAGAAACACATATTAAAAGGAAAAAGAAAAAAGATAAAAATATAAAATAAACTTTACCCAGTATGTAAAACGGGAACATACATAGAGGGCAAACCTGGTGCCCGTTACATTGAGGGTAAATTGGAGCCGCGACAACCAGGATTCGGTGGACTGTTAGAAAATGACGCAACCGAACCCACACGTAGATAATTACATGGATGTTTTGCAAATGCAGCATAACCAACAACAGGCATTAATGATGCAGAACCTACAGCAAAATCAACCAGAAATGAATGCACATCAAATACCACTTCCAGTGGATCCACATGAAACAAACCTAATGGCATTACGTAACATGACTGACACTTTTCAACGTGTTGACCAACATGCGAAATTTAACAATATAAAAAACTTTGTCACACCATTCAATGGGGATTCGAAAAGATTTCGACAATGGATGGTTGACGTAGATAAATTCGCCTACTTTATAGATGCAACTACAGATATTGACAAGAAGAAAATAATTTTTTTGTCATCAGAGGGACTGGTCACAGATTTTGTCCGACGGAGGGCAAAGGCATTTAAGATGGAGACCTTTGAAGAACTCAAGAAAATATTGGTATCAAGATACTCAGAGATTACCGACGCTAAGCACGCGTGGACGATGTTAAGAAGAATAAAGCAAGATCGACAGGAAGGTGTTCAAATGTACGGAGATAGGCTATTAAAACTCGCCGAAGATGCTTTTGTAGGAGGTAACATTCCAACAACTGATCTTGAGAAACATCTAGGCGGAATTTTTGTGGACGGACTGTATTCTGATTCACTGAAAATTCATCTACTTAGGAAAGATCCTCAGTCAATAACTACCTCAATACAATTAGCTGTTTATGAGGAGAACGTGAAAAAAAAAGATTCCAACAACGGATTGGAAGGTGTCCGCTACCAGAGTATGAATACCAACATACCCAACATGATCAACAAATGCACCAACCTATGGAAATTGATCATTCGAGACATCAATGGGACAGAAATCAAGAAAATCACAGAAGATCAGCGAGATTCAATAACTCATACCATAATCTGAGAAGACCAGCACCACAGAGTAACCACAGAAGAGACCACAGAATATACAATGTAGAACCCCAACAACCAACCACCATCTGTTTTAACTGTGCAGGTCAAGGACATGTAGCGGGGAATTACAGAAATTCACAGCCCAGAAATCATTTTGGGGACAACAATTCAAGACCAGAAATAAATCATAGAAATTATCAGTATCAAAATCACTATCAGACAAATAATATTAGAAGACATCCTCAAAACAGAAATGACTCCCAACCAACCTCAAGGAGAAAGGGAAACGGAAGGACTTTACATTAACAGAGATCGGATGTGATGGTCTGCAGAATCGATCTCTATCTGATAAACCAACGACATCAAAAGAAGATCAAGCCTACATAAATATTATCCCAGACCCTTGTTCTTGCATCTTAAAAATAGGAAAACAAAACTTCAGAGCTCTCATAGACACTGGCGCGACGGTTAGTCTGATTAGAGAAAAGTTGTACCATCAAGACATACAGTAATAATGAAATCAGTAACGGGTCAAGATCTGAAAGCATTAAGAACTGCCTACATACATTTCAAGATGAGAGAAGAAATGCTAGAACACTCATTTATTATAACGAGAGGACTGTCTAGAAATTTTATAATCGGAAGAGACTTCCTTAGAAAAAATAATGCCAGAATATACTTTGATTTGAAACAGCTCAGAATAAATGGCAGTTATATACCTCTACAAGATGACGTACATATCGCTACGTTGATAAGAACTACCGCTCCAGTAACTTTGAAGCCGAGTTCTATCACTGTAACAAAGGCTCGAATAAAAAACTCACCTTATGTAAATATAGGACAGACAATCTATGTATCTCAGATGGAGAATGAAGAAACGGATGATCCACATGTGGAAATACAAGATGGCATTGTAACAGTGAGTAAGAACAGAGACTTTCCTATAATGATCGTTAACTCTTCAGGAACCACTCTTACTATCCCAAGAGGAAAGATTGTAGGACAAGTTCAAATACCAAAGGATGAGATCTCCCACAAACTATCAAGTTACAAGGACGGTTATGTGAACCTCTCTACTCAAACGTCATCCCAAACCATTCCAAACACATTTCCTTCGGGAAATACGAAGCGTCCCTGTCCCATTTCCTCCCTCCAGTCCCAGAGAAGAGAGTATCACAGAAAATGTATTTCGAATGAGATTTCAGAAACAGACACCAGAAAGAAATACACAAATTTCGATCCATACCTTGATGAAAGAGATATAGACACATTATACGAAACATATGGAAGGAAGAGTAAATATTACTTCTCTAAAAGCAGATATTATACTGTGGAGTCAGTTTCTGCTTGGCCGAACAAAAGAAGTGGCAAATTTTATAACAAATCATATTATCCCTCAAAACCAGCTTGTCGGAACCAAATGACGAGAAATCAATACAGTCATCTCAAAAATAACAATGATGAAAATTCAGACAGGATGAAGGTTTTACTAGAACAATTACATACTTCTGAAGAATTTCAGAATAGACTGGAGAATTTCATAAAGAAACATAAAGATGTACAGTATTTGCAATCTCTGACATGGAGTTGGAGAGAACAGATACCGTCACAATGGAAATACATACTACATCGGAAGGACCAATAAGTCTGAGGCCATATCATACTCCTCTAAAAAATAGAGAAATCGTAGAGAAAGTTATCCAGGAAATGTTAGCGGCCGGTATTATTGAAAGATCCCGCTCACCATGGTCATCCCCTATAGTAATAGTCACCAAGAAAGACAGAAGTCACCGATTTTGCTGTGACTATAGGGCATTGAACAAAATTACTAAAACAATATCATATCCTCTACCTCGCATAGACGACATTTTGGCGACTCTTAAAAAATCCTATTGGTTCACCTCATTAGACGCTCGAGAAGGATTCTGGGCTATCCCTATGTCCACGGATGCAAAACAGAAAAGCACGTTCTGTACTCATATGGGATCTTATTCATGGAATGTGATACCTTTTGGGTTAAAAGGAAGTCCATCCACGTACATGAGTTTGATGGATGAAGTTTTACAAGGGTTACACAAATTTGCATCAGCCTACATAGACGATATTTTAATACACACCAATGGAACCATTGAGGATCGCCTTAAACATGTAGAGACTGTCTTTGACAGATTACGTTTACACAAAGTGAAGTTAAAATTAAGTAAATGCAGCTTTCTACAAAAGGAGATCAAATACTTAGGTTTCATAGTAAATCAGAATGGAATCAGACCAGATGACGATAAGATTGCAGCAATACAGAAAATACCTACACCAACAAATGTAAGGCAAGGGAGAGGATTCATAGGATGTTGTGCTTACTATCGCAAGCACATAATAAATTTCTCAAAAGTAGCTTAACCTTTGCTGAATTTAACCAGAAAATATGCAAAATTCCTGTGGGAAGAAAAATGTCAGAAAGCATTTGACTACCTAAAGTCAGCACAAATCACAATACCTTTTCTGGCACATCCAGACATTACAACACCCATGATCATCTATAGTGATGCGTCCAACACTGCAATAGGAGCGTGTTTGGTACAATAAATATCACCAAATGAACCACCAGTGATTGCCAATATTCTTCAATAAAAACCGATAGCCTTTCTTTCACATGCCTTAAGCAGAACTCAACGAAAATGGACGATAACAGAGAAGGAAGCTTATGCAATTCATTATGCTTTGCAGAAGTTTGACTTTTATATCAGAGGAACTTCGGTTATCATAAAAACAGATCACCAACCTCTAGTAAATTGGCTAACTAAACACCAAGAACAACCAAAAAAGCTTCAGACATGGGCTATCAATTTGCAAAATTGCAATACCAAGATCGAGTATTTACCTGGTGGACTAAACACATGTGCAGATTTATTATCGAGAATACCATATCCCGAACCTACAGACGTGGACGAGCTGAAACAACAAGACTTAAATGAAATAGATGATAATGCGAAAGAAATCTCCGCCATTGACTTCATCCATTATAGTCAAGACACTGAGCTTCCTGATAGTCAAGAACAGAAAACAACCTACGGAGACCTCGAGAATTGATGATGGCGATGAATCTAGAGATTTTGAACAGAGTCTAATCTTCAAGAAGGAACAACTGAAAGACGAAGCATTAACCAAGATTATAGTACAAGTACGTACCAATCCGAAAGAAAAGAGAGACTATGTGATACTACCAGAAGACAATATTTTATATCATGTCAATCCCCGAGAAAATGGATTACTGCAAAAATGTATCCCCACATCATTGGTACCAACTGTATTGAAACAATTTCACGACGAAAATGGTCACTTCGGACGCGATAAAACTATCGACGTCATTACGAAGAGATGCTATTGGCCAACTATGATAAAAGATATCATAGAATATGTAGGAACGTGTAAAATTTGTAAACTCAGAAATATGAGAATGATTAGAGCACCGATTTAGGAAATGTCATATCAACATTATCCCATGGAAGTCGTTAGTCTAGACATATCGGGACCGTATCCAGTTACCTTGTCAGGACATAAATACATATTACACCTGGTGGATCAATATTCTGTGTGGCCAGAGAGCTTTCCTTTAGAAAATGCCACTTCAGCTCTCATTACAGACATCTTCTTACAACAATTCATTCCGCGACATGGCTGTCCTCAGAGAATAATAACCGACAATGGCAAACAGTTCGTAGGGGAACCTTTTGCCTCAACAGTAAGAAAAATGAATATAAAACACACGAAAACCTCATTTTATCATCCAGAATCAAATGGAAGAAACGAAAGGATACACTCTACCCTACATGACATATTAGCAAAACTTACGGAAGGGAACAGCCAATATTGGGATATATACATAAATCAAGCCTTAGAAGCTATAAGAATGAACATCAATGACTCAACAGGATTCTCGCCTTTTTACTTACTTTATGGTCGAGAACCAAATTTTCCTTTGGATAACATCTTGCTTCCCCAGAGGAAATATACAGGTGAATGTCCGATACAGATAATTTTGCAGCAAAAACATAGGGCACATGTCATTGCTCACAGAAACGTCCGAAAAGCTTTTGCTAAACGAGCCAGGATCCGTAACAAAACCTCTACACTGCAAGAATTCAAGCCTGGTGACCAAGTATACTATAAGAAGCATGTTAGGAAGGATAAATTTGAAAACCGATGGTTACCCGGATATAAAATACTGGAACAAACTTCTCCAACTAATTATATCTTGTGGAACGAAGAACGCAATTCCACTACAAAAGCTCACGTCAATCAGATGCGACTTGATGATCACCGACCGCTTGATATCCCAGATACGCAGTTCCAGAGACCCACTCGTTTATCTACGTTAGCCCAACCTCCATCTTCTTCTTCCTCTTCTTCGGATGCAGTGTATACATCAGAACATTCTTCCCCAGAGTCAGAAATTGTACCGCATCGTTTGAATCATGCGATTCAAAGAGCTAAAGATGGTAGAAGTTCAGCATCAAGTGAAGATAACGTTCCCCTACAAGAACTTAGACAGCGTCTCATTTCAAGACAAGAACGTATTGCTGATGAAAGAATCGAACATAATGAAACAAGTATGAATCTTGATTTTCCTCAATCTACACTATCAACACCTTGCGATATCGATTGCTCCAAACCCGTAGTTTCAGAAAACGATTCAGTGACTACAGCTTCGGATACCACATTGATGGACATGAACGAAACGCGAAAATTAGCAGATAAACGGAGACACGATTCTTCACTTTCCGATTCCATCCCTCTAGCTAAGCTTCCGAAATGTTCCCAAGATCAAATATATGTCAAACCTAAAAAACGTAGAAGACAAACGAATTCCCAAAACCTCTCGTGTGATGTAGACATGATTATTGATGATTCTTCACATCTCACACCTACAGATTAAGTTCCTCGCAATGTTTCACCCCACGTCGATAAGGGCATGCTTTTATCCCAGCTCATGTCATTATTAGCTGACAAACTGTAACTTGCATTTTGGCAGAAACGTTTCCCCTTTACATAAACCTTTGCGGAGCTACGACAAATTTCATACATCGTGATTCAACTAGATTCGAGTTTGTAAGGGAGGTATCTGACTCCACGACTCCGTTATTACCCATCACTCAAAGACCTTACTGAAACTGATCCAGCTTAAGAGACTTTCGGCTCTTTATCGTGCTGTGAAGCCAAACAGTTGATACTAACAAGTGTATGTTGTCGTACTACACGTCATTCATCGGGATTTAAACCAAGTGAAGAGGTCCTTGCCACATTTACGACCTGTTCTATGTGATACTTCAACCGATGATGTGCTTTCAGACATTCGTTCTTAAGTTTTCCCCATACATGCACGTTATGAACTTTTTTTAAAACTATTATTGCTCTGTAATTGAGATGCTACATAGATAGACCGACTGATAGTACCGGACAATGTCTCTTGAGATACATTATTATGGCATGGGAACATATGTGAACGGATTGATGACGACATTATATAAAAGATACCCTCAATTCTACCTAACATAAGAGACAACAGAGACTGATGACGTAATTCATAATTAATCTATAAAACAAAAGAAACTTAACATAGACACCAAAGACAGTTATAGGAAATGACGACATAATGACGTAAACGTATCTAGTGTAGTAACGATGACATATACATAAATGGTGCACAAATGATTGTAACCAGTGGTTTTAGCCAATAGATTCATTGGACTAAAAGACATCCGTTATGAAGACTAATGTTTAGCAGTCTTTAGCTACTGACCTTGCAACGAGATGGTCGTGCTTTTGAGACAGACCGTTGTTAAGTAGGCTCAGATAGACTCAAGCTAGCTTACCCCCTGACATTGGACAGTGTATTCTTGCTTTGATGCAGAAATGGTATGGATTCGTTCGATTTGATATATACGACAATGACAAGTAGTCATTTGTGTTGGTTGAACATTTTTAGATGGATTCGTTCGATTTGATATATACGACAATGACAAACAGTCATTTGTGTTTAAGAACGAACATTGTTAGAGTTAGGTTTTTGAACATATTATTTTGGAGATTAGCTCCCTAATTGTCTTCCACTCTCCCATCGTTCAAAATACACCAGCTTCTTAGTTGGTTTTGACGATGACACTTTGCACTACATAACAGATACATACGAAACTGGAATAATACCAAATACTCTTTGGTACCAGTTTCTAACGTAATATAATAGAGTAGGACATTTTAATCTGCAACCGACATTATAATTATTTGATGAAATCAACTATGTAAACTATGAAAACTGCAGCAGAGGTTATATTGACAGAAGAATCGGCAGAGAGACAAGTTGCTTTCTTTACTGATGCACAGTCAGTAATTGCAACGTTGAAAAGACAAAATAATACAAACCTGGATGATCTTAGAGTAGTGCTCCACAAACTTTGTCAACGATTCAAAAGTGTTGTGATCCAGTGGATCCCATCTCATTGTAACATCGCCGGCAATGAAGAGGCTGACAGAATGGCAAATGAAGGTTCACATCTACCTCAGCCTATTATTATTATTATTATTATTCCTTTGACCGCCGACCGACTAAGCAGTCTTCGGCCATAACACCTTGCGGCGTCATTAGGGCAACAAGAAATCGTCCGTTGTTCCGTCACACCTAGCGGCGTATATTGGTACAACAGACTTTTAATTGTTGTTTCTGTGATCAATGTGACAAGCAAGCGGTAGATCAATCCGCTGTGATCTACCTCAGCCTGATGCAAGCATAACTTTTGAGGAGGCAAAGAGTTTTATCAGAATCAGTTACAGAAACAAATGGAATGTAGAACATCCAGGGCACACACAGAAGATGCTTACTACCAGCTCCACAGAAGAGAACAAGTGGTAATCTTCAGACTCCGCACTGGCCACAACAGATTGAGATACCATTTATTCAACAAGCTAAAGATAGGAACTACCGATCAGTGTAACTGTGGCACTGATAAAATGACTGCTGAACATCTGCTTGAAAGTTGCCCCTTATATGTGGTACAGAGAAAGTGCATATGGCCGACGCCAGCTTCTTTCGTGGAAAAGCTTTACGGGGATTCAAAAAGCCTCAAACTGACTACTGCTTTCTTTGAGAACATTCAAGTGGACGTCTGAGAGTGTACGAAGAAGAAGAACTATGTAAATTGAAGACTTGTAAAATAAAGTTATCGTTGGAATTTCTATCATGGATTATTTCGGACATCATTGGACCGTTGAATTTTATTAAAAGTTCTGCATTCAGTTGGATCATTTTTAATGAATAGTACTACATTATATGTCACTCAAAGTCCAAGGAAACCGAATCAATAAAAACCTGGGTCCCGTAAATTATCGAAGAGAATTTATACCTCTGGTGAACTAAACCAGTATTCTCGTTTTATGACTTCAGAAACACATATTAAAAGGAAATAGAGAAAAGATAAAAATATAAAATAAACTTTACCCAGTATGTAAAACGGGAACATACTTAGAGTGCAAACCTGGTGCCCGTTACAATGTCTCACAGTAAGTATTGTATCTAAGCAAATTATAAAAAGTGTGAATTATAATATGATTCAAATGGGCATACAACTTTGTTGAACGAAACAATTTATCCATCTATGAAATTATAAGTAACATTATGTCTAAATGAAGTGTAAACAAGTTTGATAAGTACGTAAATTTTAGACGACGTATACAAATGTTAAGTGCTTAAACTTTATGTGATGTGGTGTACACTTCAAATGTTTGAATGTTAAATCACATGGTGTACGCTGCAGATGGTTGAGTGCTGTGACACAGTGTTAAAATCATGTTTTAGTGTTATATGACAGAACGTGTTTTTTATCGTTGAGTCGCGTGGAGTGCAAATATTACGTGTGAATAACAGACGGCACCGTATAAGGACAGGTGTTTCAGTTTTACACAACATGGCGTTGATATCATGTATGTGAATATTACATGACAAGGCACTGACATAAAGTGTGTAAATATTACACGATCTGCCGTTCACGTTAGGTTTGTGAATGTTATATGACATGATGTTCACGTGAGATGTTTGAGTATTAAATGACATGGCGCTGACATCTGGTGCATGGATGTTACATGTCATCGCGTTGACATCAGATGTGTAAATAATCTGAATTAATCTTTTACTTAATTCGATTTGTTTCAGTATATGTGATTTTCAGAGTTATAATTTTTAAATTCGTTTTTTATCGATAATTGTTGCTTACACACTACCATTTTTGTGTGAATATCACTGTACAGATCTAACGCTTAATTCGTGTCTCCTTCTTTGTTCTACTATCGCTCTTTTGAGCACATAAAAACAATGACAGATGTTCCTTAGTGGCTGCTCTACCTTGCGTTCATTCATAACCCTCCACTCCCAAAGGAGCATAGGCCTTCAACAAACACATGCCAAGTCCTCCTGTCACGTGCCATCATCTCAAGTTCTTTCCATGTTCTCCTCATCATTTTCACCTCTGTTTCCAACTCTCTTCTCCATGTACTTCTTGGTCTTCCTCTGCCTCTCTTGCCCTGGGGGGTCCAGAACAAGGACTGCCTTGTAATGCTATCAACAGGTTTTCTCAGTGTGTGTCCTATCCATCGCCATCGTCTTCTTCTCATTTCTTGTTCCACTGGCACTTGTCTAGTTCTTGTCATCAGTTCCACGTTGGTAACCTTGTCATACCATTTTAATCCCTCTATTCTACGCAAGCACCCATTTATGAAAGTCTGTAGCTTTTTGGTTGTCGTCTTTGTTGTTCTCCATGTCTCTGAGCCATACAATAGGACTGACTTCACATTTGAGTTGAAGATTCTTATTTTTGTGTTGGATCCTATTTCTCTTGATCTCCATATATTTTCCAATGCAATGAAAGCTCCTCTTGCCTTTTGTATTCTTATTTTGATATCGCTGTCTGTCCCTCCAACTTTGTCTATATTACTGCCAAGATATGTGTATGATTCTACATCTTGTATTGGTGTTTCTTCAAGTTCAACCCTGTTATCATTACCTGCATTTATTCGCATTATTTTTGTCTTTTCCCTGTGTATTTTCAGACCCAATTGCTGTGACCTCTCATCAAGTGTTTTCAATTTGTCCTGCATCTGATTACGGCTATGGGACAGAAGAGCCAAGTCATCAGCAAAATCCAGATCATCCAACTGCTTAGTCAGAGTCCACTGGATTCCATTTCTGTTGTGTGTTGCCGATGATCTCATAACCCAATCTATTGCCAGCAAGAAAAGAAATGGAGACAAGAGGCATCCCTGTCGCACTCCTGTTCTTATCCCAAACGGTTCTGTAAGCTGTCCTTCGTGAAGAACTCTGCATGTCATGTCTTCATATGTTTTCTTTATTAAATTAATGATCTTCAGGGGAACTCCATAATGCCTCAACAATTTCCAAAGTGATTCTCTGTCTACCCTGTCAAATGCCTTTTCGTAGTCCACAAATCCGATGTATAGTGGTGAATTCCATTCCAGACTTTGTTCAACTATTATTCTCAAAGTGGCTATCTGGTCTGTACATGATCTGTTTTGTCGAAAACCTGCTTGTTCATCTCTCAGTTTCTTGTCTATGGACTCTTTTAATCTCTCAAGGATAATCCTGTTTAATACTTTTCCTGGCACTGATAGTAACATTATTCCTCTATAATTTGTGCACTCTTGTAAATTTCCCTTCTTAGGCAACTTAATCAGATATCCTTCCTTCCATTCTGCTGGTATCTCTTCCTTTTCCCAGACTTTACCAAGTAATTTATATAACATCTCTGTAGCCGTGTCGATATCTGCTTTGATGGCCTCTGCTGGAATGCCATCAGGTCCAGACGCTTTTCCATCTCTTAGAAGCTTTATGGCTTTCTTTATTTCTTCCTTCGTTGGTCTTTCACCATTAATTTGTAGCTCTTCTTCTGCTGGCTGGATGTCCGGTGCGTTTTGTGGAGCTGGTCTATTGAGAAGGTCCCCAAAATATTCTGTCCACCTCTTCTTTTGCTCTTGTATATTGCTGAGCAGTTTCCCATTCTTGTCTTTTATGAGGCAACTTGTTTGCTTGTATTTCCCTGTTAGCTTCTTTGTGCTGCTATACAGTTCTCTCATATTTCCTTTGGCTGCAGCATCTTCTGCCTCTCTTGCCAACTCCTCAATATACTTCCTCTTGTCTCTTTTGATACTTCTTTTTACTTCTTTGTTTGCTTCTGTGTACACTTCTTGAGCCTTGGCTTTGGAACTTCTGGTTTTGCTTGTGTTTAACTCTGCTTTCTTGTTTTTTCTGTCTTTTATCTTATTGATGGTTTCTGTTGTAATCCATGCTTTTTGTTGTCTTTCCCTTTTCCCCAGTATTTCTTCACATGTCTCCTTCCATACAGTTTTGACCTGCTGCCAATAGTCTTCTGTATTCTCTACATCTTCCAGCTGTTGGAGCACTTGGAATTTGTTGGATACTGTGACCGCAAATTTGTCTCTTGTTTCTTGATTTCTTAGCTGTCCTACATTATACTGTTGTCTATAATTTTGCATTGTTGCATATCTCTTGAGTTTCATTTTTATTTTGGCTATCAGAAGATGGTGATCTGATGCCACATCTGCTCCTCTATATACCTTTACATCCTGCAATGATGATCTAAACTTCTTGTTTATGCATATATGATCAATCTGATTTTCTGTTCTATGATCTGGTGATATCCATGTTGCCTTGTGTATTCTCTTATGTGGAAACATGCTTCCTCCTATAGCCAGTTGATTTGAAGCACAGAAGTTTGCGAATAGTTCTCCATTTTCATTCATTACTCCTAGCCCATGTTTTCCCATGACTTCTTCAAATCCGGTGTTGACTGTACCTATCTTTGCATTCATGTCACCCATCAAAATTGTGATGTCTCTTCTTTTTACTTTATCCATAATTTCCTGTAGTTTAGTATAAAATGCTTCTTTCATAGACTCTTCTTTGTCATTAGTTGGTGCATAACATTGGATGACATTTACATGAATTTTCTTTTTAGCTGTTTTGAAAGTAGCTGTTATTATTCTGGGTCCAACAGCTTCCCATTCAATGAGTGCTTTCTGTGCTTCTTTAGATAACATAAGAGCTACCCCTTCACTGTGGTATGAACTTTCGTCTTCATGTCCTGAGGACAGCACCAATTCACCTGTGATGAGTTTCTTCCTGTCTACCCCCTTCCACTTTGTTTCACACATTCCCAAAACCTCGATTTTGTATTCCCTCATTTCTGCTGCCACTTGCGCCACTTTCCCTTGTTCGTTTAATGTCCGAACATTCCAGGTGCCAAATCTGGAAGTTCTCCTAGAAGAAAGAAGGTTAGTCAGCAACACAGACTCCTTTCGGCTTTCTCTGTGTTGCATCATACGCCTCCCCGCGAGAGGACCTTCCCCTGTCTTGGATGGCTGTGTTTTATTTTCTTTATTTGACTTGTCCATATTTGTTGAAGTTTTTTGTGGTTTAAAGTTTTTACAGGATGGGGTAACCGGCCCCATGCCCAACCCTCCTTAGTCGCTTTATACGACATGCTTGGCAGGGGACAGTGTTACTATTCTTTGCTCCCCTTTCGGGCCCCGATAACACACGGGTGTACCTTGCGTTAGCCCACTCAATTTATTCAAAGTTAGTTCCGATTCTGATTGCTCTATCTGATTTTTGTTTCTGTCTTTGCAAATTTCCACCTTTGGACTACCAAATGTTCTGCCATTATCTATTGTTACCGTTTTTCCGATGTACGTCTTATTTTATTTATTTTATCGCTTATGATTGTGATGCGTGTACTTATTGATTTTTGTAGTCGTATTTGTGTATGTTCTCACTGAGTTTGAGAGATTCTCCGTTGTCCTAGGCCCTAGGCTGTCAGATTATCTTATATATCTTTCATTGTTTTCTGCTACTTTCTAGTGCATCACATTCTCGTTGCACAATCAGACATTTTAATTTTAACATATTATGTCTTTGCAAATTTGGTATTATAATCAACAATGTTATTAAAAAAAAGTATTGAAGTCTTTTGCTGGGAGGGTCCTTTACTTATATTCATTTATTTAAAGGTCACTACCTTGAGAATAGAACCGTCAGAGTACAGCTGCAAGGACAGACTAATAAAAAGTTTATATTAGAGCAGGGTGTCCCACAATGGGGAATCCTGTCACCTACACTGTTCCTTGCATACATAAATGACGTAACTGAAAATGTTCAACAAATAGCACACAATGCTTCCTTTGTAGATGACTTAGCCTTGTGGATCTCTGAAGAACGTATCACTATTGCAAACATTCGGAGCAATCAAGCACTAACATCACTGGAAGAGTGAACCAAAACATGGCTCATGAAGATAAATGAAGAGAAAACTACGTACACGGTATTTTCCCTCTCAACTAGACCCCAGAGCTTAAAACTAGTGCTAAACTGAGAAAATCTTCATTTAAATGAAAATCCAAACTACCTAGGCATTACTTTTGATCGCCGTCTGACTTGGAAAAAACAGGTTGACAGAAACCGAATGAGAGCAAGACAAAGAATGGCAATTATGAAAAAAATAAACATGCTGGAACAACTTGGGGTGCAGATGAGAAAGTTCTTAAGACGTTGCACACAGGGCGAATGACGCCAGTCCTTGAATATGGCATAACAGCAAGGGCAACAGCAGCTAAAATAAACTTTAATAAAATTAGCAGACTCCAAAATCAAGCAATGATGATTATAACGGGAGGCATGAAGTCAATACCTATAAAAGAACTCGAAAAGATTACATGCCTCCAGCCAATGGAGGATAGAAGAGACTGCAGGGCTCAGCAACAGGCCAGAAAATTCAAAAGACTAACAGACCACCCAATGTGCTAACGAATGAATGCAAAGAATAAAGGCAAAGACTCAAACGAAGCAACTTTGTAGAATCAACCAAACCACAGAAGAGGGCAGTTTCCGTAAATGAAATATCCACTATTAAACCCATCTACACTGCACACAAGCTTCCAGTTTGGAAACAAAATCGTTTCCCTGAAATTACAGAAAACATTCCTGGAATTGAAATAAAAAAAGAGCATAACTGCAACAGATAGAAAATCCATAGCGACAAAATACATAGAGAAACACTACCCACGCGACACCTGAACCCATAAGCATACACAGATCGATCAGCAATAAATGCAACAGAAAATGGAGGTAGGGGTGTCTTTCTGACCTTAAACACTGGTGCAAAAAAAAGGCTGTCAGTGGCAACTGGACAATTCTCAAGTAACTTCAGAGCAGAGGCCTTGACAACTGCCGCAGATGTTATATTGACAGAAGAAAGCACAGAGAGACAAGTTGCTTTCTTTACTGATGCACAGTCAGTAATTGCAACTTTGAAAAGCCAAAATAATTGTAGTGAAATTGACAGAGATACAACGGTAAAATATCTCCAAAGATAACATATAAGGATAAAAAACATAATGCGTAGGCTGCTGATGTACATGATCGCCTAGACCGCGGGTCATCATCCTCCATAATAATTGACTTGCTAGACAGGAGGGGAACGGAGGATCAAAAAGGAAAAATATGACTGGAAAGATTGCGTGAGACTAGCAAGGCTAAGGAGACGCAATTGGGGGGGGGGGGGGGGGGGGGACGGAGAAAAGTCACGTTTCCCAAGTTGACATAAAAAGTAAGCAACTCGACAGAAGGGACCTTAGATATAATACGCCACAGTCATTTATTGGACGCTTTTGCAATACCAAGCCCTTGATTTGAATTCAGCGGCTAAAACGCAGATGTTTGGAATATTACAAAATTTAAAAAGTACTTTTTTCTTAATATTAATGTTAGGAATATAAAAATTAGCTGGCCGGATGGCCTATTCTGAGCAGTGAACTAATATGGTCTTAATTTTACAGACGGATAGATAATATTGAAGATAATGACAAAAGACAGTGTTGTTCACATCCTCGACAGACTGTATTGAATCTAAAAGTGTCGCTAATTGCACAAAAAAAAACACGACCTCGAAACGCAGGTGTTCAAATTTACTTAGTATGGAGGAGAGGGTTTTTGGGTGGTAGCTGTGTCTAAATATAACTTTTAACGACAAAATTTTGGAGGGGAGAGAAAGGTTGGTTCAAAAATCGAGTACATTTTGTAGAAACACAAGTAGAGACGGACAGACTAACAGATAACCATCCATACTTGACTGAAGCATGACTGAAATGACTTTATGGTAGGAAATTTGAAATTAAAATAAACCTAGGCAGTGATTGGCCACAGACAATCATATCATTAGCGCTCAGACGCGAAAGTGGGGCCATTCTTCAATAGTTGTTCAGTGATAGACACAGATTTTAAAGTGTGGTGATTTCCATATGAAAGAAAGTGTAAGAAATTTAGGGACGCCATACTATAGCCAGCAGCTCAGCTGAGTTTTGCTAGCAATTCTGTGTTATTTATTCATAATCTGAGCTGCGAGTTTCTGTTGTCAACCAAGCAGTGTCTATTCAGTTGGTGACTTTACTCGAGTGTATCTGTGCAGTACTTGTGACAGAGACCACCATTATTGCCCGCCAGCACAGAGAGGTGGGACCACCAGATTTCAGCACCAGAGCTACAACTAAAAGATGAGTGAGCCTCTGGTCTGCTGGACATTCACCAACCCCGTTTAGTTACTAATACCCTCATAAAAATTCCCACCATTTTCTGGACACTGTGTAGTCAATATAGACAGGTGTGATGAGGCCACCCCAACAGCACAAACAGTAACTATCCTCCCAAGTAGATGACTACTAGAACATTTTAATAAAACTAACTAGTATAGTACATATATATGTACACTATTGCATTTATGATATAATATTCCATGCATTTCTTTCATAATCTCTAAATCCTTTTAAGTTCTGGTCAACCTAAAAATTGATCCAGAACAAAATAAATGTAATATAATTCTAACAAAAATTTTACACACGTGAGTTAGTTCAGTGTATTTTAACATTTGTTAATATTATTAGTCTTGTTAAATATCTGTGGGTATATCTATAACCTATTACACCACACTACATAGCATAACCCTAGACACTTTACGTAGCCACATTCATTAAAAAAAAATTAAGTGTGAGGTCGTAGTGGTAGCAAGAAAGGCCTTCTGACAATTCACAACTACATTTTATCTCAGGAGCCTTCACAGCTGGCCTCATACAATTACATTTAGTAATATCAACATCATACAATACCATCAACACCACTACAATAATACAGACCTGAATGACCTCAGAATAGTGCTCCACAAACGTTGTCAACAATTCAAAAGTGTTGTGATCCTATGGATCGCATCTCATTGTAATATCACAGGCAATGAAGAGGCTGACAGAATGGCAAAAGAAAGTTCACATCTACCTCAGCCTGATGCAAGCATAACTTTCGAGGAGGCAAAGAGTTATATCAGAATCAGATACAGAAACACATGGAATGTAGAACATCCAGGTCACACACAGAATGATACTTACTACTTAACAGAAGAGAACAAGTGGTACTGTTCAGATTCCGCACTGGCCACAACAGATTGAGATACCATCTATTCAACAAGCTAAAGATAGGAACTACCGATCAGTGTAACTGTGACACTGATAAAATAACTGCTGAACATCTGTTTCAAAGTTGCCCCATGTCACGGATTGCCTCCCCTGCTTTGCAGTAGTTGTCCAACAATGGCCAAAACTCAAGAGTATCTAAAATTGGTCGTCAAAGGTATCTACCTTCGCACAAGATTACTCTTGGCAGGAATGTAGATAGAATGGTAAAGACGCTTCTTTCCCCTAGTGAGCATTTAACAAGATATTTCCAAAAGTAAAGCACATGTTGCCTTGGGCTGAATAATTGTTAACTTATATCTGATCTGTCGCCTTTTGTGAAGGATTATGCAATGGTTATGGCCCGTACAAGCACCCAGCTGAGTTAATTCAGCGAATTACCTCTTATGTAATGGCTTTATATTTGTAAATCTCTCTCTCTCTCTTTCTCTCTCTCTCTCTCTCTCTCTCTCTCTCTCTCTATATATATATATATATATATATATATATATATATATATATATATATATATTTATTAAAGAATCATGCTCATACGTTTGCTTTCATACTTATATAACTGAATAAACGATTATTGTTTTAGTTTTAAAATAACAGGTAACAAGTTTAATAATCAATTACTCTTTAACAGTTAAAATAAATATGAATCATGGGTGAAATTTAAATGGATATAAAGTTTCTCGTCATCGAGACTTGATAGGGGATGTATAATAGTCCTTTTGCTGGTGCCCTTTTTTACAAGAATTTAGCTCTAGGTGAGTCCTGTCGTTGTGGTTTCCATCACTTCTTTTAAGATGAGGGCCCTTCTCCACACAATTTGCTCAGTGTAAGTGATTAGGGTTGATGATCTTCTCTCACCCTTAGTGGCGTAGAACGGAAGTACCACAAACCATCTGATAGCTTGTAACCACCAACTTTTGTTTAAAAAATAGAAAGGACAAATGCATCTGCTAAGTACATTGAGTTAGAAGCTTTACTGGTGCATCCTCTCGCTGTTCACCCACCAATGTTAATCTCTCAGAAGAACAGCGTAGCTCAAGGAAGATAATTAAAAATACCAGTACTCTTCTGAGCATTAAACTGGGAAAATGTGTCTGGACAGCGCGAATAATGATTTGCGCCTGAACTAACATTAACAAGTTACATATATCTCACAAAATGTTGATACACTTGAGGCACATGTGATGTAATCATCACCCATCACTGCTCCAGTCGGAGTCTATAGTCACCTCTGCTGTCAGTTTTCCGCACCCCTAACCAGAAAAAATCGCCAGCGCTTGCTGTAGTGGTTCATGAATATATTATTTTCATATGGTGAGGTTGCCAGCCTCATATATAACCACCTAGCAAGAAAAAAATGTCACTTTCACATTTGCAAAATATATCTTCACAACTTACCCAAAAAATTTGGGAATCTACAATCTCCTCGCACAGGTTAGAATGGACACGAGCAATTTAGGTTATATGCTCTCGAATTACTTGGTCTGGAAGTTTCGAATCTCTCTTATGACGGGTGAATCTGCGAAATGCTTGGTCTGGAAAAGTTTCTCTTATGACGGATGATCCAATTCTTTAGGTTTCCAGTCTTGGTATTTATAGTCCTGGTCCTTTAAGTTTACAGTCTTTGTATTTAAATATGCGGATTTACTTGTAAGTTCCTAAGATGCACAAATACTCGATCTTTCACTTATAATTATGGAATTCTAAGTCCGATGTCTCACTGGCTTCTGGGAGTTTGCTCATTTGACGATGCGATATAGTCTCTGCCGTGTCTCTGAGTTTGCTAGATTATATCTCTCATTCTCAGTTCAAATCCCAGATTGTACTTCCCGGCAAACTTGCCAATGAGAACCAAAGCATATTCCGGCTCTCACTTCAATCCAATCGTAAGCTCTTTTGCACTATGTGGGTAGGGGTGTTTAATTTAAAATATTCCCCTCGTGTTTTCAAATATTACATTTAATATTCCACGCGCTTTCTTTGTCTAATAAGTCGTAATACTTCCGATTGCTCACAAACAAATCTGTGCACTAATTTCCTGCCCAGATGCTTTCCTACCAATATTGTCTTCCCCAGACAGGTTATCGGCAATATTGATACCGAGACGTAAATTTACTTCATGAAGTATATTTTTTAGTGAACATGTAATATAACATTGATCTTACAGCTTGAATTCATTCAATAATAATTAGAGCTATTAACTGCTTAGAACAAAAATAGATATACTTTAAAATTACATGATGCTGCAAAAAACGCAAGAGGTGCATAAGCAACGTTCAAAGGCCATGAACGGAGCGTAGTACTTCAACTTGGACCTAATTAAATTTCGTATCAGAAAGAGCGGTAAGGTAGAGGAAATTGAGAATTTGCGTATGCGCGTACAACTCTTGTTGTATCATTTGATAATTAACGCAGTGATCAACGTGTTGTTTCTTGCTTGTATTTGATTTGTAAAACTGTGTAAAATATTTAGTACATTCGATTTGCCGTTTTAAAGATTTATTAAAAGTAGATACCCGAACTGAAATGGATATACTTATTAAAAGAAAGCGTGTCAAATAAAATAGTAACAGTGACAGCATGGCTGTTATTTGCAGTAATGAAAACATTAGTTTGGACGAGGTCACACCAACACCGAGTAAAATTTATAAATCTAAAGTTCGTAGACAGTAAGTACATGGACAGCTATTTCAGTCTGGGACTTTCTTGGTTTGGAGAGAAAGATTGTCCTCAGCCATTATGTGTTGTGTACGGTGACAAACTTACGAACAAAGACATCGTTCCTATTAAGCTTGTGACAAAACGTCTGAACATGCTCTTTTGTGTGATCTCTCACACCGTCAGCCCTCCGGCAGTATCCCTTCTTTTTCTTCATTTTTATCACTCATCGCTTTTATTTGGCATAAATCATGCCTTTTCAAAATTATTTTCCCTATTTTGCTCTAAGCTGGACATATCATTGTGAAGTCTCTAACACACCACTCCCCTATGGCAGTATTTCTACGGGAGTAATGCGTATCTTATTGTTTACCACTCTTCAGACGTATTATCGTAACAATACCCAGTCGTCAGACCAGTCACCCGCTTATTTCTTTGAATCCGTCTGACCACCTGTATAAACGTGTCGGTCAAACATTCGACCCCATTGGAAAGCTGTTGATCATGTTGACACAAGCTTTTATTGTGCTACGATGAAAAAAGACAACACTCTCTGACTCGACGTCTGTCTGGCAGAGGCATGCAGATAAATTGGTTAATTAGATAATCTGTCGGGACAGACATCTGGGCGGAAGTCCTTACGCCAGAAACACAGGGTCACAATAGTGTGATAGACAGAGGTGCGCGGGAAGTCCTATGTGACGATTTGACATCACTGTTGTAAGAGGCCACGCGTGTATATTAAATTTAATATTTTCAAATACGCGTGGGTTGAGTAATGATAAAGTTCCCCACCCAAACAGTGCTAGATAGATTTGATTGGTTCGCCAGAATCTACAATGATTTGATTGGAACTTTTGGACGGAAACACAGCTGGGATTTGAAACTAAGGAGTGTGAGATATACTGCAGAAATCAGACACAGAACAGACAGACTGCATTGCAGCTCAACTAAACACCTCATACAAGCCAGAGGAAAGAGGATAAGACTTCTTATTCCACAACTATAAGTACCAGATCGAGTAATGGGCAACTTTGGACTTTACAAGTAAACCCGCAATGTTAATACAAGATTGGAAACTTGGGAATTTTATCACAAGAAGTCATAAGAGGAATTTATACAAATGTTTTCCCAGGCAGGATTCATAGACCCGGTCATAAGAGGAAGCAGAGCTGGTGATTGCCTCAGACCCCGACGGGAGTAGCGACAAGTAATGAGTGATGATTACATCATATGTGCCTAAAGTGTATAGAATCATTTTGTGAGATTTATATACCTTTTTTAATTGTAAGTCAGGCAAATCATTAATCATGCACTCCAGACGCAATTTCCTAGTTGACACCCAGAAGGATATTGGTGAATTTTCATCATATTCCCTGAGTACATTGTGTGCTCGAGAATTTAATTCTTCTGAGACGTTAATATTGGTGGGTGGAGCGCATGAAAATGGGCCTGTTAGTTTGCGAAGAACCACTGTACTCAGCAGAAGGCATTTGTTTCTTTTTATTTGCCACAGTTCGTCGTTACAAGACATCAGACTTATGTACCGAAGTTCCTACGCCACTAATGTGAGAGAAGAGTATCACCATCAGCCGCCTACAATGGACGAATTATGTGGAGAAGTGTACTCATCACCAAAAAGTAGTTACGGAAACCACAGCTGCAGGACTCACCGGGAGCTAAGTGTTATATAACAGGCTACAGCAAAAATACGGACATTATTAACGCCCTATCAAAACCTCAATGAGAAAAAATTTGATATAACTTTCATCCCATTTAATCCTTATTTTAGCTTGTTGAACTAGTTGACTATTAAATTTGTTGTACTGTATATGTTATTTTAAACTAAACAATAATAGTTGTTTCAGTTGATATGAACGAAAGCAAACGTATGAGCCAGTTTTTCTTTATATATATATATATATATATATATATATATATATATATATATATATATATATATATATATATATATATATATATATATATATATATATATATATATCATCTCATCTCATAATCGGAACCTCTTCTACCCCGTAAAACGAGGTGTAGAGGGGACCCAAAGAGCACAAGGCTCCTGGGCAAAACATGTAATCAAAATGTTTGGCAAACAGGTGATTTTCCCATTGTGCTCTATATATATATATATATATATATATATATATATATATATATATATATATATATATATATATATATATATATATATATATATATATATATAGCCATTACTTATAAGAGGGCATTCGTTGGATTACTCCAACTGGGGGCTTGACGGGCCATAACTATTGCATAACCCCTTCACAAAAGGCGACGTACCAGATAATAAGTTAACAAATTTGCTCAGCTCTTAAGCAGCGTTTGTTCTTGACTTCTGGGAATATCTTGTGAAAGCTCCCCTAAGGTAGAAACGCCATTCATCTTCTATCTATATCTTTGCCAAGAGTAATCTTGCGCAAAGATAGATACCTTAGACGACCTACGTTTAGATACGCTTGCGTTGTGACCATTACTGGACCACTACTGCAAAGCTAGGAGACAATCCCGTGACAAAACTGAAAAAAAACAACATTTGACCACTAAACATGCACATCTCTTGAATAAAGATTTGAATTATTTCAAAAGGTTAGTTGAACAACAAACAAAACAAAAACGCTATTTTGAACAAAGAGTTAAAGTATCTGATAAAGTTTAAACAGCTTCTTATCATGTAGCCGAAATAATAGCACAGCAAAGATGTCATATACTACAGCTGAGTCACGTATTTTGCCTGCGTGCCATTTAACTGTTAGAACAATGTTCAGTAGTGAAGCGGAAAACGAAGTTACCAAAATTCCGTTGTCTAATGATACGATTAGAAGAAGAATAATCGAGATATCTTCTAAAATTCAGGAATATGTTTCAACAATGCTTAAAAAATAAGACTTTGCGATACAAGTTGACAAATCTACAGACATAAGTGGCAAAGCACAACTGTTAGCATTTGTTCGCGTTGTCCATGGAAATGAAATCATAAACCAATTTTTATGCTGCAGAGAACTTGTAGATCGCACGAGAGGTCAAGATATATTTGAAACTTTGACTGTCTACTTTAAAAATATGATATCTCCTGGAAGTCATGTGTGGGTGGTTGCAAAGATTGCGGTTTTGTCGCACTTGTGAAAAAGCAAAATCCTAACATGATTTTTACTTATTTCTTTCTGCATAGGGTAGTCCTTGTTGGAAAGACACTGGGGAAAGAATTAAAGCCTGTAGTAGACCAGGCTGTCCTAATGGTAAATATTGTGAAGTCAAGGCCTTTAAAGATCCGACTCTTTAAACAGCTTTATAAAGCTATGGATTCGCAGTATGAATGTTTAATTTTACACACAGAAGTGAGATGGTTATCACGAGGAAAAGTGTTAGCTCGGGTGTGTGAACTAAGGAACAAAATGAACATTTTTTATTCAGTCAGAAGGAAACATAACATTTTATGAAAATCTCAGCTGTGAACTTTGATGTGCCAAGCTGGCATACTGTCACAACGTGCCATGGTCTTTTATTTTATTTTGCTCTCGATGATATCTCTCATTGTGTACTTCACGTTAATTTTTTGTAAGAGGGTAACCTAAATATTAAACCCAAGAACGAATTTCAAGTTCTTTTTTCTCCCCCAGAACGAATGTTAAGGGTCTAATAACTCGACCAACCTTGGAAATATTCGCACGTCATTCTCTGACTTCTTTCTTCGTTGAACGTTGATCAGTGGGGTTTCATCCTAACGACCTTTATCAATTCGATGTCCTTCTTTTTCTCTTTCTCGACTTGCTGTATGGAGATAACCTTTAGGTACTTACTTGTATAGGAATCTGTCTTATTTTATTGGAAGCTACCATCTTCCTTCTGACCGGTTGTCATTTTCTAACCAGACATTTCATTCTCAGTCTGTGGGTTAGGTTCTTCTTTCTTCGTTGCGTCCTGATGGATTCCTTCTCGATTTATGTTGTTCCGTCACCGTTGTTCCGTATGACGTAGTGGTCTCTCGAATTTCATTCTTTTTTTTTCGTAACTCGCATCGAGAGTATTTCTTTCCTTACATAGTCGGTCCCTTATTCTCCTATTTACGTCATTTTAACCCGTATGTCACTGCTCCTGTGACATATACACCCCAGGGTCCCTCAAGAAAAAAAATGATGTCTATTACATCATTCTTCTCCGGCCCTATCTCTCACAAATCCATAACCGCTCCCCTTCCTACAACTAACTCGTAACTAACTAAATACTGAACTAATTCCTTAAAAATTTCTAATACCTGTGCGTAACAACATGTTTAACTTCTTAATTATTAATTTAACATACTTATTTATACAATTGTTTAACCTTCTTAATTTAAAATACAACATAGACACTCAACTACATCAGCATTCACCCTATACTCGTCTCTCCACATAAGCACAGCTCAACTCCTCAACTTATACTCGTTTCTCCTAACGACTTGTATTTCCCCTAATGAACACAACTCTCACAGGTCCCTCCTTTTCGTCTTACTCCTTAATTCATTAGTCACTTTCCTGTCATTTCACCACTGTATCTAAGTGTTCACCCCTTGCTCTGCTATATATGCTTTATCATTTCCCCAATTCAGCTCACGCATAAGTCCGTTTGGACCCTATTTTGCCCCAATACAAGATTTAGCCATCGCTTCCATCCTGTACTTATAACTGCCATAAGCAGCCCTCAAAGATTCTCTCTCCTTCTCTTTTCTTCCTTAATCCTGCTTGCTATCTTATTTAGTTCCTTATAACTCTTCCACAATTTTACCTTACCCTCTGGGTTTCGGAGAAGCCCATCTCCTCACAAATCTCCACAAGACTTTAGCAATCGCCGCACATCTCTGTGTTCCACACTACCTCTTAATCTCGTTCCCTCTCTAGAACTATCTCTCACAATTCTACCTTACTCTCTAGGTCCGTCACTCCTCTGTGACTTCCCAGTTTACTCATGATTAACTTAACCATTCTTTTATACACGCCATTTCTCATGGCCCTTCAGACATTATCGTCTGATCTCTCAACTCCCTCTTACTTTCGCCATCTCCTATGGCCTCTTTTTCTTCGCACTATATATCCTCGTCATTTTTTTTCATGACCTTTTACCCTACCTTAATTATTCATTATTTTCAACATTTTCATCATTACCACCTCTCTACTTCACTTACTCATAAACTCCACTATTTTCGCTATAGTAACCTCCTTGTCCCTATGTCTCTCCCACGAAATCTGTTTAGCAATTTCTATAATTGTTTCCTCCCTTTATTTCTTTTCTGACTTCTATCACGATTTGCTTGCTCTATTCTTCTCTGTCGTCTCTCCTTGTTCTCGTCATCTAACATTTTCGTTAGAACGCTATCTATTTCATCTCGTGTTTCTGGAAAGTGTGTATGATACCTTCCCTCTAACAATCTCCATACCCTACTTCTTGATAACTTAAAATCAGGTCGTCCTATGATGGCTTCTATCACCTTCTTTAACTCCTCCATGTTTGGTTCATCCACTTTAATCATTTTTTACTCGTGTCATTCATCTCTTCTCCCACTCCTTTTCTCCATTTCTCCACCATTTCGCACCTCTCTTCATACGACTCTCTTTATTCCTCCATCTTGCATTTCCTTCCGCGTCCTCATCCTCTGTAAATTCTAATTTGTCTTCTTCATCTGACGATACACCGTCTGAATAACTTGACTCCGAATCGAAGAACACTTCTCTTTCCATTATTTTGATTCCCCAGTAATTTAGCTCCTCCATTTCTCTCATTATAAGCCTGCGAATTTCTTCTTTTCTTCCCGATAAGTCTGTATCAAAACCTTCTCTCCAGAAATCTCTGTACATACTTTAGTACCACGGTGTCGGGTTTAGCTCCCCTCAGTTCGTCTTTTATTGCTTTCTTCATCTCTTCTATGCTTGGCTTAGCCACCTTGACGATTTTCTTCATCTTCTCCAAAGCACTGTTAGCTCTCTGTACTCACTTCTCTACTTCCCGCTTTCTATTCTTTTTCTGGATGTATGGGCAATGTGCCGCTATCTCTTCTTCGTCCTCTCTTTTACTACTATTTCTTGAGTTCCTCTCAATTTCTTCATTCTTAATTCCGTCGTTACATCGACCCCTGCTTGGTTTTCTAATATCTTTAGCTACCTCCATCCGGTTCTTTCTCGTTTCTAATTCCTCGATTTGTTTTTCGATCTTTGCAAACAATGCAGTTATCTCTTCCATTGTGGACATCTTGGAATCTCTGACCTTATTCTCCCTTTCTTGCCTCGTCCCCGACTGGTTTTCATCTCTCAATCTTTTGAGACGTCTTACATAATCTGTTGAATCATCCGACGATACCGACGATACATCAGACTTGTCATCATTCCCCTTGATACATGTAACGCCCAACACTTCCTGCGTTTCTGAGGTCCTTCCTGACTGATGCACCAATTGCTGATGATTTCCTTGTGGCTTCTGTGGAACTATGATTCCCTCTGGTTCTGTGTCATCATTCTTATCCTTCCTATCTGCCAGAAGTCTCCTTTTATACTCCATCAACGGAATATCGTCTTCACTCTCCCATTCGTCGGTCAGAAATCTCCTCTTATATTCCATCAGTGGAATATCGTCCTCACTCTCCCAATCGTCTAGATCTGCTAGTCCTTCTCTCCCATTTTCTGACTGTTCTCTATTCCACATCGTAATTGATTTACATCTGCCTCCATCGATCTCCCTATCACTAATTTGGGGCTCTATTTTTTTCCTTTCTCTTTTCTATTTCTGAATTTGTTTTTACCTTGTTCCTACCAATTTCCATTACCTCTCTAGTATTTAGGTCACTAAAAGGGTCTTTCATCCTCAAATAACTCTCTGGATTCTTTTCTTCATTACTAATGTCCGGCGTCGTCACAAGGGTGGCTCTCCTTCCTTGCTTCTCTCTCTCCCGCACTAGGTTTACCAACCTGGATCCATGATCTGTAGTCATCCCTTCGTAGTTGTTGAACGTGAGTCTTGTTGTATGATTCAATTTCTCATTCCATATCCTATAATTAATTAACGACGTCCTCTCCAGAATAACGTAACCTTTTATCCAATGATTATCAAACTTAGTGGGGCGTACATGTTTCTTGTAATAAACTCTATCGCCTGGTTGAAATTCTTGTAACTTAGCCCTTTTGTCTGCATAACGTTTTTGCCTCTCAAATTCCTTCTTTAAATGTCTTGTCACAAATTTATACGCTTTGTGTTTTTCTTGTAATATAATCTCGGTGAAATATTCTCCATAATATCGTTTCCTGTCCTTAAGTATCTGCTCGATCGGAAAGGTGGGATTTCGCCCGTATAACAGATTAAACGGAGACATCCCCCTACTCTCATTTATATTGAACCTAATTGCTTCCATGGCTTGCGTCAAAAATAAATCCCAGTTCTCGATATTTCCCTGACTTATTTTACTGATGACATCATTTATGGTACCATGCATGCGTTCATTCTGCCATCAATGGTACCTATACCTTGTAGCGGTATGGCAGCTTGCGTACCCTGACAATCCCCAGAGCTATGCCAGTGGGAGTTTTACTCCTGGTAGGTTCAACCAAGCTGGACTGGTCTGTGTGGGTAGGGGTCAGACAAAAGCTGGTACCCTGGTCCTCCAGGTTGGGGGTTTTAGCATAGGGCTGACACCCCTGTCTATGTAAAAAAAATAATGAAGTTACGGAAACAACATCAAATGAACAAACTTTGCTGCGGGATGGACATTCGGAGTCTGTGGCTCGTATGACTGTCAGTGGTGAAAGCCGAAAGGAAGCCACTGACATGAAAACGGATGTCCTGACCGCAAAACAGGATACAAGAATAGGATTTTGGAATGTCAGGACAATGTACGAGACAGGTAAACTAAGACAGGTCACGGCAGAAATGAGAAACTATAGGTTACACATCCTGGGGATAAGTGAGAGCAGATGGACAGGGGCAGGAAAAGTTAAAACAGCAACAGGAGAAACAGTACTTTACTCTGGAAGAGAGGATGGACAGCACAGTGAAGGCGTAGCCATTATTCTACAGAAAGGGATAGAAAGGACATTACTGGAATGGAAACCCATCAACAACAGACTGATACGATTGAGATTGAGAGGGAGATTCACCAGCACTACAATAATACAATGCTACGCACCAACGAATGATAGCGATGAGGAGGTCAAGGATGAATTCTACCAACAACTGCAGAAAGAAATGGAAGACACCCCTAGATATGATCTTGTTATAGTAATGGGAGACCTCAATGCGAAAGTTGGTACACATAATACATATAATGAAAGAACAATGGGGAAATGCGGCAGCGGAACAGCAAACGAAATAGGGGATAAGCTAATAAGTTTCTGTAGCATTAACAACCTGGTCATTGGAGGAACACTTTTCCCACATAAGGAAATTCACAAGTTAACATGGGAATCACCAAATGGTCGGGACAGAAACCAGATAGACCACATCATGGTTAACGGCAGATGGAGACATGCATTACAAGATGTGAAGGTAAGAAGAGGTGCAGATGTGGGAAGTGATCACCATTTAGTAGTAGCAAAACTGAAAGTGAAACTAAGAAGGGCTGGACCAACTATAACTACACAGAAAAGGTTTGACATCAGCAAATTGAAGGACCCCCTTACCAGAAAAGCTTTTGCGGCCGACATTAAGAAACGATATCAATTTGCCAAAAGCCAGGAAAAGACATTGACTGATGATATAGACCAGAATTTCAACACAATTTCAACAATATATAAGGACAGTAGCAAATCATGCTTAGGATTCCAGGAAAGGAAGAAGCAAGACTGGATAAGACCAGAGACACTAAACACCATAAAGATGAGAAAGGAAATGAAAAGAAAGAAAACAGAAGCGAAGTCCCCCAGGTTAAAGCAACTATATAGCGAACAGTACAGCCAGCTGGACAGGGAAGTTAAACGCCAAACCCGAGCCAACAAAAGGAATTTCCTAGACGATCTTGCAAAACAGGCAGAAGAGGCAGCACTGAGAAATGAACAAAGCACAGTATACAAAATAACTAAATTCATCAGCGGAAAACAAGGTGCAAACAATATTACATTAGTAAGAGATAAGCAAGGAAATCTCATCAAGACAGCAGAGGGACAGGAAACAAGATGGGCAGAGCACTTCAGAGAAACGCTGAACAAGGAAATACCAGAGACACAATTGAATGTTCCTGAGGCTGAAAACGATCTAGATGTAAATACAGACATTCCACGAAAAGAAGAAATCATCACAGCAATCAAAGGGTTAAAGAACGGTAAAGCTCCGGGCCATGATAACTTAAATGCAGAGCTATTTAAGACAGACCCTGAGCTAGCAGCAGAACTATTAGAACCACTATTTGCACAAGTGTGGAAAACGGGGACAACACCATCAGAGTGGAAGAAAGGAATAATTGTCAAATTGCCCAAGAAGGGAGATCTTTCAGACTGCAATAATTGGTGAGGAATCACTCTTCTCTCAGTTCCCAGCAAAATACTAGGCAGGATAATTATACAGAGAATTTCAAAGGCAGTAGACTACAAACTGAGGAAAGAACAAGCAGGATTTAGAAATAACAGAAGATGTGTAGACCATATATTCACTCTCAGGAACATTATAGAGCAGTGCTCAGAATGGCAAAGACAGCTTTACATAAATTTTGTTGATTTTGAAAAGGCTTTTGACAGCATACATAGGGACAGTTTATGGAAAATACTGAGGGCTTATGGAATCCCAAGCGGCATAGTGTCAATCATAAAAAGCCTCTATGCCAACTTTACGTGTAGTGTTGGGCAGAGCAACCTAACCTTCGAGGTGAAGACAGGAGTACGACAGGGATGCCCCTTATCAACCACTCTATTTTTAAAAGTCATAGACTGGGTGATGCGCCAGACAACAGAGGGCAGTCCAAGAGGAATAAGATGGACTACATTCTCTACATTGGAAGATCTGGAATATGCAGACGACATTGCACTGCTGGCACATTCACATCAACACATCCAGGAAAAAACGGATAGACTTAATAAAATTAGCCAGCAGGTGGGATTTGAACATCAATTTAAAGAAGTCAGAGGTCATGACGCTCAATGTGAGCAACCCTAGAGTTGCGTGCTTTCTGTACTTCTCTATGGTGCGGAATGCTGGAGAGTCACAGAGAAGGAAATGTCAAAATTGTCCTCTTTTCACACAACATGCCTAAGAAAAATTCACCGCATCTTTTGGCCGAATACCATCACCAACCAAGATCTGCTTACTCGTAGCAAGCAAGAGGACATGCACACCATCATAGCTGGCAGACGCTGGAGCTGGGTTGGTCATGTCCTCAGAAGAGACCCCGATACCATCACAAGAACAGCTATGTTTTGGACCCCTGAAGGAAAGCGAAAGAGAGGCCGACCAAAAACAACTTGGCGGAGGACTGTGGAGGCTGAGATGCAAAGAATGAACCAGAGTTGGGGCACTGTACGAAGGATGGCCACCGACCGTGCAAAGTGGAATCAATTTGTTGTTGCCCTACAAGACGCCACTAGGCGTGATGGCCACTGACTGCTTTGACGGTCGGTGGTTAAGCATCGAAGAAGAAGAAGAAGCATGCGTTCATTCATCCCATTTCCTTGTGGTCTATAGTAATTGGTGGTAATATGTTTTATTCCTAGTTGTTTTAACATCCCTTGAAATGGATTTCCCAAAAACGCTCTACAGTTATCTATAAGAATGACTTCCGGACAGCCATGCCTCGGAATAACCTCGGTAACCAAGATAAGAGTAATCGTAAGTGAAGTCACATCTTTAAAAGCAAAACACTCTGGCCAACCAGTATAACAATCCAAGAAGTGTAGTATCACGGAGTTTCCTTCGACTGTTCGTGGATACGGCCCAGACAAATCTATACTAATTTTCTGCATCGGATAATGGGGTCTATTCATCTCCTGAAGTGGACATTTGATAGGTTTCATTTTCCTCAACTTGCATATCTCACAATTTCTTACGTATTCCGTCACCATTTTGTTCATACCTGGCCAGAAATATCTCCGCTTAATAATGTCCAACGTTTTATCTCTACCGACATGTCCGTTATCATCATGATATTGATTTAAGACCATTTTTATCAACTGTTCTTGAATATATTTTCGCCACCTATTTTCATAGTCCTTCCCTACATAATACACTTGTCCATCCTCTGGCCATAGAAAGAAGTTTTCTACTTCCTCAGGATTCTTTAACAACTTCGACTTTATTTCCTTAAGTTTCATGTCCTTGTCCTGTTCCGCTACCATGTCAAATCTTTCCTGTCCATGGTTTAACCCTTCTTCTTCCTTTTTATTCGGTTCTTTCATCATTGTTGGCTGCTTTTTATCCCACTTCCTTTTTACAACACTTATTTGAAAGAATTTATCGCTATTATCTTCAGTTATTTTCTCAGAGTCCCCAACTATTTCTCCTTCACTTGGCGCGTAATTAGTTCTAGACAACAGATCGGCACATGTGTTCTTTTTCCCGGCTATGTGTTCTATCTTTAGATTGTATTCTTGTAGATTCAAAGCCCACGTCTGTAATTTCCTAGAGTTTTCCTTCTGTTTTGTCAGCCATGTCACTAATGGCTTGTGGTCTGTGCGTACAGTAAATTCTACTCCACGTAGGTAATAATCTAATTTTTGTACCGAATAATATATAGCATAGGCTTCTTTTTCCGTGGTTCCCCAATTCTTTTGAGATTGGCTTAACTAGTGTGACAAGAATATAATAGGCTTTTCATCGATTATATACGGCAAGATATTGTCTTCTCCTGGTTTATTCTCTTGTACCAGGCATGCTCCAATCGTCGTGTCGGATGCATCCGTATACAGAATCATCTTCCCCTTTAAGTCTGGGTGCACCAAATATGGGATTTCCGTTAATGCTCTTTTCAATTCGTCCAACGCCTCTTGACACTTATCTGTCCAATTAAAATGAATATTCTTCCTAGTCAGATTGGTCAAGGGTTCGGCTATCTCCGAAAAATTCGCTATATGTTTCCTAAAATATGCGAATGCTCCCAACACTCCGCGCGTTTCCCTAACATTTTTAGGCGGAGGTATCTCACGAATCGCCTGCACTTTCTCATCGTCCGGTCTCGTCCCATTTTTATCAATGATAAAGCTTAGGTAGCGCATCTCCTTCTTAAAAAAATCACACTTTTCTAATTTCAATTTAATGTTATGTAGTTTCAACCTTTCTAATACCCGTTCCACATGTTCCAAGTGATCTTCTTCTGATCCGGCCGTGTGGATTAATATGTCATCAATGTAGGCCATAGCATATCCTTGCATCCCTTGCAACACTTCATCTATTAGTCCCATATAAGTGGCCGGGATCCCTTTTAATCCGAATGGTAAAACCCGCCAAGCAAAACTGCCCATGTGAGTCAAATGGTACTCTTCTTTTTTGCGTCATTAGACATTGGTATACTACAGAATCCAGATCTGGCATCCAAGGAAGTAAACCATTTCGAACCGCCCAGTGTACCCAATATGTCATCTATTCTGGGTAGAGGATATGTTACCGCCTTTGTGACTCTATTCAATGCCCGATAGTCACAACAGAAACGAAATGTCCCATCCTTTTTTTTTACTAGCACTACTGGTGAGGACCACTCTGATCGGAACCTTTCTATAATTTTCGCTTTTAACATGTCCTCAATAGCTCTTTCAATAACCGCCCTACTTCTGAGGGGTGTACGGTAAGGTCTGGAATGCACCGGTGGCTGTTGTTGATCTGTCTCAATCTCCATAACAACCGTCTGAGTCTGCGTCACTTCTGCATCGGATAACGCAAAGATATCCTGATGTTTTAACACAAATTTTTCCAGCAATGCTCTATGTTCTTCTTCGGCCTTCAATTTCTTCCGCAATTCTTCTACTCTAGCGCTAGACAGAACTTCCATCGAGCGTTGTTCTTCCCCTTGCCTTCTCCAGGAACTGCCTGTGTCGGTCATGTTCCTTTTATATTTTATCTCTAACTGATTTTGTTCAATCGGTTTGTTAACTCTCTGATTCCACCCATAAGAGGTATCTCTCCAGCCATTGCGATTTCCGTAATTTCTTCGCTTACTGTTATCCTCCATTATGACAATTAATCTAGTGTTTCGCGTCCTTTCATTCTCTACTCTTTTTCTATCTCTCCATGGGTCTGCCTGCTTCTCTAGTCTCCCCCATTGCTCATTTCTAGATCTGATACCCACTCTATTGTTAAGTCTCCCTATAATACTACCTCTGGAAATTTGCGTAGTTTTACCAGATGCATTCACCAGTAACAGAGATAATTCATTATATCTTCCCAACTTCTGCATACCTTCTATTAATGTTATTCGTGGTTCCTGTTCTATATCTCTGTCATTCATTTCTAATACCTCCACAGTTGCATGTGGTCTGAAATATGGATTCAATTTCACCCTTCCTTGTACATAACTTATAGTGTGAGGAGGCAACACTATTGGTTTACCCAACCTTACCAAAGGGGCGATTTGTATATCGTTATCCATAGGTACAGAGCTTTTTCCTATCTCCATAAGATTTCTTTTATAATCCAATCGTACTCCAAATTTACTTAGGAAATCTCTGCCCAATATAATATTTCTATAGATGCCTTTTACTACTAGAAACTGATGCCCAATAACTTCGTCTCCTAACTTGAACTTCAAATCGATCTCCCCAATAACTAGTAACGCTTCCCTCGATACTGACTCTAAATTTACGCTACTGTGCCTCAGTTTCACTCTACCCCCAATTGTTTTGTAGAATTCTTCTCTTATAATGGAATAGCAAGCCCCACTATAAGTGCACGATACTTCTGTCTTCCCACTCTAATCAAACATGAACTTGGATCATCATTTAATCTTTTACCCCCCTGCCCAACTTTTCTTTTAAAACCTTTTGTTTTCTCCACCTGGTCAATACTGGTTCGTATACTCTTGCTGATTCTGGCCCTCTTTGTATCCCGATCTATATTTCTATTTCTAATGTGAGGCCTCAGTGGTTGTATTTTCTTTTCACTCAGTCGCGCCCCTCGCACTGAGTGGAACTTAAGTTTTCCTGCTGTCTTGCTCTACTCCCCTCGACAGGAGTATTACCTCTCCTGGTTCCTGTTTGTCCTATGTTCATTTGTCTATATCGTCCTTCGATTTTTGGTGGAGCATAGTTTCCTCGGTGAGTCTGTTGAAGTCTTCTCGAGGAAAATTCTCCCATTCCTTGTCTATCCAATCTTCCCCTCTCCTCATGTCCCCATCTATCTATTCTAGGCTGAACATTTTCTCTACTGAAGTCCCATTCTGGGTTTCTACCTCTGTATGTAGACCTATGGTTGTACTCTTCATCCACCATGTTTCCACGTCTGTACTCAATGCCTCTTTGTGGTTGTCTGAACCCCACGGAGGCATCTCTCTCACTTGTATGCCTATGATTTCTATCTTCTCTTAACCCATCTCGTCTTACTTCTACACCACTTTTAGGCCTATCCTCAATCTCTTTTTCATCCTGACGGAGCGTCCACTTTTCTGTAATTACCTTTCTAGCATCTGGTCGTCCGGCATATCTCCTAAATCTTGATTTTTCACAAACAGCCGCTATATGTCCTTTAGTATTGCACATATAACATCTTCTTTCGTCTGTACTTTGTCGTATTACTTTCCTGGGTTCCCCCTCATCGCCAACTCCGTACTGCCTGTACTGATGACCAATCAAATCCCTTCCCCTTTGTCTGTCGTTCCTCGGAGCTCTATTGTCTTTCCCAATTCCTTCTTCGTGGTTGCTCAATGATCTTAACTGGAACCTCTTCAACAAATCTTCTTCTGCCAATGCTATACGTATAGCATCATTCAAAGTCCTTGGACTTTTTCTTAGGAGAAGTAGTCTCATTCCGTCCTTATGTAAAGCATCTATAAACATTCCAACTAGCTGACCCTCAATATCCGGACTCCGTATATCCTGTTCTCTAAAAACCTCTTCTGCCAGATTTTTCAATCTATCACTGAACATCTGGACTGATTCTCCTGTCTCTTGCTTTACTCTCCTAAGCAGTCCCCATAGATAATGTGCTGGTCCACAGACTCCCCGTAACTGTTTAACAATCCCCTCTTTAGCTCCTCCCACGTTTCCTAGGGCTCCTCTTCAAACCTTCTTCTCAGAAAATCATTCACCACATCATCAGTAGTTAAAAAGGCCAATCTTTTCTTTTCTTCTTCGCTTGCCCCTATGGAGTAAGCATATCGTTCTATTTTTGCGATCCACTTTTTACATTTCCCCGCTTCTCCTCTATAGGTCTCAATATTCTGACTTAAACTATTTTGTCTGTTTTCTATACCCCACCTTTCCAGGGCACTCGTGATATGTAGGAGGGCCACTGTATTTGGATCTACGCCTTGTTCCTCCGCCATTTTCTACTTTATCTTCTTTGCTTATTCCCAATCCGGTAACTTGATTTTTAACTATAATTTGCCTAAACAAAATACCATTTACCACTTGCGTAATTAATGAACCATCCTAAGTTAATTCTAACTACACACACAATGGTATTAATCGTTCCTCTCTAGCAAGGTTAATCAAAGTCCAACGCAGTCTTGATCCTCAATAGGTCTCGATCCGTGATGCAGCTGTCTGGAAATTTCAATACGCAACGTTGAACAATAGATCTGGGATGCAGTCGTCTTTAAGTTTCTAATACGCAGCGTTGAATAATCGATCCGAGATGAAGCCGACTGTAACGTTCAAGCACGCAGGGTTGAACAATCGATCTGAGATGAAGCCGTCTGTAACGTTCAAGCACGAAGGGTTGAACAATCGATTTGAGATGAAGCCGTCTGTAACGTTCAAGCACGCAGGGTTGAACAATCGATATTAGATGAAGCCGTCTGTAACGTTCAAGCACGCAGGGTTGAACAATCGATTTGAGATGAAGCCGTTTGTAACGTTCAAGCACGCAGGGTTGAACAATCGATTTGAGATGAAGCCGTCTGTAACGTTCAAGCACGCAGGGTTGAACAATCGATTTGAGATGAAGCCGTCTGTAACGTTCAAGCACGCAGGGTTGAACAATCGATTTGAGATGAAGCCGTCTATAACGTTCAAGCACGCAGGGTTGAACAATCGATTTGAGATGAAGCCGTCTGTAACGTTCAAGCACGCAGGGTTGAACAATCGATTTGAGATGAAGCCGTCTATAACGTTCAAGCACGCAGGGTTGAACAATCGATTTGAGATGAAGCCGTCTGTAACGTTCAAGCACGCAGGGTTGAACAATCGAACTGATTCGCTTCGCAGAAGCCCCAGTTAATCCTGGACTCACGACAACCAAACACGCTACCACAGCAATCAGCGTTCTTTAAATATGCCGCAGAAATCCCAGCAAGTTCAGAATCCTGGTAAACGACAGGAGTCTCATACTCAGGTCACAGCGTGATGTTTACTTTTTGTATCCGCGACAATCCAGACGTATCCAAATCCTGGTCACTGGGACCAAACAACGTCCACATACTGTCACAGCGTGCCATGGTCTTTTATTTTATTTTGCTCTCGATGATATCTCTCATTGTGTACTTCACGTTAATTTTTTGTAGGCCGTTTCTATTTTTGATTACCGTATAGTGGTGAGCAATTCGCTGGACAATGGGGTGGGTTATGTATTTTCATGGTCGACAACGACTCCTCAACATACAATGTTCAGTTTTAATGTTTATTTGCTATGTCTTATTCTTTCTCTTCTCATTTAGATTTACTTCATTGCCCACTGAAAAAATGTTCTCCTAAATAGTTCTTTATCTGGAATTAATCTTCAGTTCCCGTCAATCGATTATAGGGTACTGAATTAGCCAACTCAACTATTGGAACAATGAATGTCATGAACTCAGAACCTCTTTCAACCATCACAAGTATAAGTCTTATACCGATCATCTCTGAATTAATTTAATGGATTTCTTAGTTGCTTGGACACAGTTCTTGTTACCATATCATGTCGAATTCCCTATAGTTTATAACTTCCTATATTATAGTTACACTAGAAGAGGTAACCTAAATATTAACCCAAGACCATAACCTTCAAGTTCAACCGTTTTTCTTTATACATCTCCAGCCTCACTTTGTCTTTTATCTCATGATTCCTTTCCTCAACTGAATCTCTTAACAGCGTCCTTTCTTTCCTACAAAGAACGAATGTTAAGGGTCTAATAACTCGATTAACCGTGGAAAGATTCGCACGTCGTTCTCTGACTTCTTTCTTCGTTGAACGTTGATCAGTGGGGTTTCATCCTAACGACCTTTATCAATTCGATGTCCTTCTTTTTCTCTTTCTCGACTTGCTGTATGGAGATAACCTTTAGGTACTTACTTGTATAGGAATCTGTCTTATTTTATTGGAAGCTACCGTCTTCCTTCTGACCGGTTGTCATTTTCTAACCAGACATTTCATTCTCAGTCTATGGGTTAGGTTCTTCTTTCTTCGTTGCGTCCTGATGGATTCCTTCTCGATTTATGTTGTTCCGTCACCGTTGTTCCGTATGACGTAGTGGTCTCTCGAATTTCATTCTTTTTTTTTCGTAACTCGCATCGAGAGTATTTCTTTCCTTACATAGTCGGTCCCTTATTCTCCTATTTACGTCATTTTAACCCGTATGTCACTGCACCTGTGACAATACCTGGCATAAATATTTAAGAACATAAACAGCGTGAATACCAGTATGCATTGACGAAGTGAAAGCATCCTTACTTCTACTGATACGCTACCTCATTAAAAAGGGAATATTAATCTGGTTAAATAGAGCTTGGGAGAGCATTCTTGATATGTACCGAAAAAACTATATAAAAGATATTGCTACCTTCATAATGGAGCATTTGGAAACATTGGAACAAAATATCCAATATTACTTTCCATCGTTGACTACAGAGAGATTCGACTGGTACGATATTCATTTCTACCTGTTTCATCTGACTTTGATTTTACAATAATAGAAGAACAACAATCATAGTGCACTCAGCTTGCAAAGTGACATTAAGGCAATGGCGATACACATGGCACCACAAGAGTACTAAATGAGCTGTCTGCTACAATAGACCTGGCAAGGAAGAAGGCAAACAGCAAAGTCAGACCGAGCACCGCAAATACATACTTTCTGTGAGCAGGAAAGTCAGCATATCCCGGAAAATGTAAATCAAGTAGCAGTTTACCATCTTTTCTTAACTGTGCAAATGACTGGGAAATGGTAGTAAATCTATCTGGGCTAGGGGCATATCCAGAGAGTATAGAAGACCTTGAAGACGGCCAGATATAGTGCTGCATTCCTCATCATGGCACCAGATTATAATGATTGAGCTGACCGTGCCATTTGAATCCAGATTGGGCGAGCAACACTCGTTCAAAATAGCCAAGTTGTTGCTGTCATTTTTGATGGGAGTTTCAAACATCGATCTATTGGTTGTAGGTTTTTTCACCCTGGTCAAAGTTTTGTAGCTATGTCTTGACTTTGCCGTGTCAGGTTGGTTAGGGGTTATCTCCCTTGTTTGTTCGTTCATTGTGTTTGACCTTTTGGGTCAAAGGTAATACAGTTCTGGGCTATATGCGATGCGCAGTGGAGAGCGCGAGATTAGACTTCCGTCTGGCCTGGAAGTAAGCTGGCTTCTGTGGGACATGAGGTCCATTGTGTTTTCGGGGAAAATCTTCGAAGTGACTGCGTTGGCAGTTCTCCCCAGTAATTCTCTGTACGTCAGAATGACGACAGAGTTCGTTATTATGTTCTGAGGATTATGTGCAAGGTAACACCGACCTTTTCTACATTATTATGCATTCGGTGGCAGAACATGTTTAAGGTTACCAAGACTGTGAACTACAGCTCACCGATCCTACATTACAGAACTTATACATTATGCTCAAGATAGCTATGTAAGACTATTTGTCTTTAAACGAACAGAAGTCCGGTGACGAAGTTATATTGTGGGAACCGCAGATTGGCGGTATATTTATGTCTACATAAGCATTACTGCAGGGTTGATGTTAATCTGCTTAAAAGAAGTACACAGATGACGCCATAACGAGGCCTGTGTTAAGGCTAATATTTTACAGCCTGATAATGTGCAATTGGCGGGGAATGCCAAGTTGTACCTGTATGTCAAAGTGATTAAGGTATCTGACGCGTTTAGTCAGAGATACCAAAGCTGCATTGTGAACTGTCATTGAATAACATTACTATTGACCATGAACGAATATTGGAATGTTTACCAGCCTTTTGAATGCCTGATGTATAACTAACGATTTCCGGTCAGCATGACTTTGTTTACACTGACTGTTCCTGTTGTTGCTACTGTGTGTGTTATCGTCAATAAATGTTTTGAAACGTGCCAGCAGTGTTCCAGCATCCTTGACTACTGCATGTAAGTGTATGGGTTGCATTACACAATATATACGAGCCTAAACACATTCGCGCCTTCATTCGCACCCACACTCAGCTCATCATACGCCAGCACTACACACCTAACAACATGTATACTGTCTTGTGCAAGGGATCACCTCTACAAGAGAGAAAAAGACAGTTACATTTCTGGTGGACCAGTTCCGTGGGCTCTTATGCTACATTTGTGATGTCTCCAGTGTGATTCAGAAATTTACATTTCTGGTAGGCCAGCTGATGGGGCTATTTTCATGAGAAGGACAGGTGCACATTACATTTTTGATCTGTGGCTCTGCTACTTTCAAGTTTTGTCTACACAGGACAGAAATAGGTCATCAACTGTTGACCCAGATAAACAGTGCGAGCATTTATGTTATAATGCTATATAAACCAACATGACAAGTACTGGAGTTAACATCTAGGCGTTTGTTTCGTGGACCACAACTGTATACAAGTCGAGTCCCTTTTTGTAAACGGTACCGCTGGTCGTTTGCACGCTTCAATCAACAGACTTTTCAAGGTACGAGCGTTCAAGTTACATGTTTCGAGGTCAAGTGTTTGTAAACAGTACGTGAAATTGTAAACATTCGATGTGCAAGACTCAAGATACGAGAAGGTCATAGTAACTTTATGTTCGTGAAGACCACTTCATGCTACAGTAGATCTGACATTCGGTGCGCGCTTGACATTTTGTTTCTGTGTTCGCAAGGAGCAAGAAATTTACTTTAGTTTCAGCTGTGACTGAACTTGTTCTGCAACACATTGAATTGATTGCTATATATATTTATGTTACTTGTACTATTGTTGTGTATTTTTCTTGTGTTTTTCAGCGGATTTAAGGTTGGGCGGTGTCTATTATAAGAGATACCACGGTCTGTAAGATATAGTGGTCTTATAATAGCGTTCTGTAGGAGCAATTTTCTTAATTGGAAATTTGCTAGCAACATATCGTTGCTATTCGTGTTAGCTGTGCCGAAACTGTACTTATCGTTGTTTTTGTAATATTTTTTCTGTTTTTCAGTTTTGATTTCATTTGTTTGTATCTGTAGCTCTCTCTTTTCTTTCGTTTATTTCTTTACACTTTTTTGTTTATAACAGTGTTCTATTTGTCTTGTTTACTTTTCGCAGTCATCAGTACACATTTGTGTAACATTTTCTTTGCTTTTTGCTGTATTGTTTATTTGACTTCCGCGAACGTTTTCGGTCATTGTTCTGTATCTTTGTCTTTGTATTTATAATTGTACTACATTGTTGTCATACACAGTCTACATACATATACTTGGTCATGTATTATTATTATTATTATTAATAAGGTACACTTTTCATATAGAAATTGTTGATAAAATATTATTATATAAGATATTTATACAAGTTCTTTGTTAAAAGACTTGTTGTCCAAAGATTGAGACAAGGTGAAATACATATTCAAGTTCTTTATAAAAAAGACTTGTGCCCATAGTGAGTGGGATATAAAGGAATTATTTTCCACAGGTACTCAAGTGATTTTTTGTTACATTATAAACAAGATAACCATACTAGGTCTTTGACTAAGACTAAGAGAGTAAAATAAAGTGAAGTGAGTATACAAGTCTAGCTTTTCAGACTTGTCTCCCATTTAAGTGGGATAAGGTAATTTATTTAATTTTTCAGGTTACTGATCTTATTAGACAGAATGTCTTCATTGGATTTCTTCATCCAGCAAGGGTTAACCCTTGGTAAGTCTGGTAAAGAATTGGAAGAATATTCATCTGCTCAATTCGCCATTGCATTAAAGTCAGAAGAAAAGAAACAAAAAGAGGAAATTAAATTGAAAGCAGAAGCTGAACCAAAGAAGCTAGAAGCTGAGAATAGAAGATTAGAACTTGAAGAAAAAAGGTATCAAAGAGAGGCTGAGGAGAGAAAAGCCCAAGCTGATGAAAGAAAATTCCAGATGGAAATGGAAGACAAAAAAATTCAAGCTCAAGCTGCTGCAGAGGAGAGAAAACTTCAAGCTGCTGCTGAGGAGAGAAATCTTCAAGCTGCTGCCGAGGAGAGAAAACTTCAAGCTGCTGCTGAGGAGAGAAAACTTCAAGCTGCTGCTGAGGAGAGAAAACTTCAAGCTGTTACTAAGGAGAAAAAACTCCAACTTCAAGCTGAGGCTGAAGAGAGAAAAGCAAAAATGGAACATGAGGAAAGAAAGCAGAAAATAAAACTTGAGGAAAGACTCGCAACTTTGGAGTTAGAGAAATTGAAAGTGGCGAGTACGGGTGCTCATCAAGCAACTTCGGATACAACAAAGGAGAGATCTAGTAAGATCAAATTACCTCATTTCAATCCTTTAAAGGACGATATAACTGATTATCTTGATAGATTCAAATTTTTATGTGGTACGCATAAGATAAAAAAGGAAAACTATGTTGAACAACTGATGGAATTTTTTACAGGTGAAACTGTGACTACTCTTATGACAATAGAAGAGCATAATAGAACTTATTATGATGTTGTCAGAGCAGCATTGCTAAAAAAATATCAATTAAAAGAAGAAGACTATCGTCTTCGTTTTAGGACAATGTTGCCAGAAAATGGAGTAGATTTCTCTGATTTTGTTACAAAGATACGTCGTACATTTACACGATGGGTTGAGTGGTCTCAAACTGAGAAAACATATGAAGGTCTAATGGACTTATTACTTAGAGACAAAGTTTTGTCATCTGTTAATGATTCTTTCCTTGCATTTCTTCATGAGCGTAAGCCTAAAAACTTAAAAGACATGGAGGAATACTGTTGCCAGTACGCCACCGCGCACCCCCATGCTACAGTTAGCAATTCTAAATTGAAAGAAGGGTTGCCAGTTGCTTCGACAGCACCATATGGCTCTAATTTCAATAAAAAATTTCAGGGTGCCCAACAAAACTGGAATAGGAAAAGTAATCAGAATTACACTCATAAGCAGAGTAATCCAACATATGATGGTTCTTCTGCTAAGAACTGGAAACGAGATGGTAGTTTTCGTAATTATGGTGGTAATAATTATAGACACTTTCGCAAAGGTTATCACAATAAAAACTATCCTAGCTTTTCTGCTCGAGATAATCATTCTCGACGTCAAGAATATGACGATGGTGAATATAAAAACCGGGATTCAAACCGGAATGATAATTACAATAGACAATATGATAACAATTACAGGGGAAATGATAATCGCGGTAGACCTAGATATAACAAAAGAAAAGCTTTCCAGCAGGCAAACTCTGCACAACAAGAGTTTGATGGAGCCTGTAATCAAGTAAATGATAGTGGTAACTCTAAGGCTATCAGTGGTTGTGCTTTCGATTTTGGGAGAGCAGCTGAATGCCCCCAATGCTTAACATTGTTCGACTCATCGACTGTATCTACCCTAAGTTGTGGTCACCCTCTTCCTGCTCTACCTGCTACAGTTGCGCATGATGGGAGAGGATCTCTCATCTTACATAACGGTTTAGTGAATGATAGACTGGTCTCAGTACTTTTCGATTCGGGATGTACTACCGTCGGGGTTAGGCAGTCTCTGATAGATCCTTGCCGTGCCACTGGGAAAATGGTCAAATGTGTTACATTTGATGGTACCATTGAAAAATATCCTACTGCTATCATTAGGATTGAAACTCTCTTCTTTACAGGAGATGTCCACGCGTGTCTTCTTCCTAATCCTATTTCGGATCTTATAATCGGTCGTATTCATGGGGTTAAGGAATGCACCCCGCAACAAATTCTATTTGGGAGGAACAAAACACCCATGCACTTGCTGCTCATGGTAATACTAAGCAATATTGGAACAACAATTTTCGTGGCAAATATAGTTTCCCACGGAATTACGATACTGCCTCTAATGGGAGTTGGCGTCAGGCCAACAAAGGTAAATCAAGTTTGCATCACGGTGAGGACTTTGATAAGTATCATGTTAAGATTCCTCAGGGAAACCGTGCATTGAATTCCCGGATTCCTGATAAGTTGGTAAAAGAAAACAGAACTGTTAGTACACATCGTACTCAGCTCAGTCAGTACGATGTACCTGTTAAGCACATTGCTACAGGCAAAAATAACAACAATTCTGCTAGAAGAGATAATCGCGATTGGGGACAATACCAAAGGCGTCTATCACGTAATGGTTCTTCTTTAAAGAATTGGAGGGGATTTAATGGTCCTCAACATTTTGGTCCCAGTGACTATAGGAACTTTAATAAAAGTTACCAACCTGATAATAGTTTTTCATGGAAATAACAAAATCCAGGTTTGTCTTACTTCCCTCAAGAGAGAACAGACTTCTCATTTCATGGAAAGGTCCATACACTATAGTCTCGAAAATTTCAGATGTCGACTATATTGTCGATGTGGATGGGAAGCATAAACTTTCCATATAAATATGCTAACAGAGTTTATTGAACGTCCAGACTATTTGCAGCCTTTTTTCGAGGCGACGGACGACTCTCCTGTCCAACATGGTCACATCTCATCCCTGTCCGTTATACAGGATGAGGAAACTATTTTTTCTGACGTTAACTTACCTCTTCCTGCGATTCCACTTAATTCTACGGAATCATGGAAAAACGTTACCGTCTCTTCGAACTTGTCTTTTGAGGAGCAACGTCATGTATCCTCTACGCTACAATCATATCAGGATGTCCTTACCGACATTCCTGGACACACAGATGTCATAGAACATGACATCATACTTACTGATCGTAATCCGATCAGAGTAAGACCATACCCAATACCTATTCATTTTCAAGCACAAGTCGAGAAAGAATTAGATGAAATGATTCAACTGCAAATAATTGAACCATCCACTTCAGCTTATTCTTCGTCGATAGTTATTTTTCGAAAGAAAGACAATAACATACGTCTTTGCGTTGACTATCGAAAATTAAATCAAGTTACGAAGTTCGATTGCTGAACCTATGCCTTTATTAGATGATCTACTTATTAGACTTTCTAAAGCTAAATTCTTTACTAAACTAGACTTGTCGAAAGGTTATTGGCAAGTCCCACTGACGGAACACGCCAAACCTCTCACTGCTTTTTCGACACCTAGGGGTTTATTTCAGTGGAATTTTATGCCTTTCGGGCTTATGAACGCCCCAGTGACTTTCGTGCGCATGATGCGACGAATTCTATCAGATCGTGCAGATGTCATCGCATATTTAGACGACATCTGTCTTTTCAGCGATACTTGGGAAGAACACTATTTGGGTCTAAAGGAATTGCTATCTACTTTACGTGAGCATAGTTTGACTGCAAAACCCTCTAAAGCCTTTGTTGGGTTTAGTGAAATCTCTTTCCTAGGTCATCGGGTTGGTCATGGTCTGTTGAAGACAGAGAACCAAAACATTTTGAAGATATTAAATATCTCGGTTCCGAAGACAAAAAAGCAAATACGTAGTCTCTTGGGATTAATACAATTCTATGGAAGATTCATTGAGAATCTGTCCTCCATTATGGCACCACTTTCATCGTTATTGAAAAAAGGTTCTCCTAATATGATGCGTTGGTCCCAAGAATGCCAATCTTCATTGGATCAGGTTAAGAATTTGTTCTCATCTCATCCTATCTTAAGACTACCAACGATTGATAAGACTTTTGTTCTTCGTAGTGATGCCTCTTCCACTGGGATTGGAGCGGCACTAATGCAGGAATATTCAGGAACTCTGCATCCTGTAATGTATATCTCTAGGAAGCTGAATGCGACAGAAAGGAATTACTCGGTTTTAGACCGTGAATTGTTGGCTATGGTTTGGTCCATTCTTAAGCTACAAAGGTTCCTTCTGGGCGCGCATTTCTTATGGAAACCGACCAAAAAGCTCTTACGGCTATGCAAAGTAAGGATTTGAAGAGCTCGAGATCTACTCGTTATGCTATTGCTCTTCAACCTTTCCATTTAACGGTGCGAGCTATCCGTGGTTCGGATAATGTGATGGCGGACATATTGTCTAGATGCCCACATGATTCCAATTAAATCTTGTGTCCTAGTTTTCCTGATACACTTTCAGACTTAGGTCTGTCCTTAATATCCTAATATATTGTAATACAAATGTTTTACTATTTGGATGATGTATAAAGAATTTAACAAATTTGATTTTGTCCATCCATCAGTGATATGTTGCTAATATAGCATTGTAATTCATGATATTTGTATATTGCTATAATTATAGTATTTAATAATGTTTGATATATGATTGGTATTGCCAGCAACTTATGTTTCTTTAATGGTAACCCCTGAGTTTGTTTGACTTAGAGGAAATATTTTCTCTTATGATGGGGGATGATTTTTACTCTCTCCAGACGCTTTATTTATGCGTCTATTGTACCTGATACTAGGTTCATTCTTTCATGAGCACATAATTGATGCTTGTGCTATCTTGCTCATGGACATATTTAAAAAAAAATATCATTTTTTTTTACAGGGGGGGGTGTAGTAATATGTTGCTGTCATTTTTGATGGAGTTTCAAACATCGGTCTATTGGTTGTAGGTTTTTTCACCCTGGTCAAAGTTTTGTAGCTATGTCTTGACTTTGCCGTGTCAGGTTGGTTAGGGGTTATCTCCCTTGTTTGTTCGTTCATTGTGTTTGACCTTTTGGGTCAAAGGTAATACAGTTCTGGGCTATATGCGATGCGCAGTGGAGAGCGCGAGATTAGACTTCCGTCTGGCCGGGAAGTAAGCTGGCTTCTGTGGGACATGAGGTCCATTGTGTTTTCGGGGAAAATCTTCGAAGTGACTGCGTTGGCAGTTCTCCCCAGTGATTCTCTGTACGTCGGAATGACGACAGAGTTCGATATTATGTTCTGAGGATTCTGTGCAAGATAACACCGACCTTTTCTACATTATTATGCATTCGGTGGCAGAACATGTTTAAGGTTACCAAGACTGTGAACTACAGCTCACCGATCCTACATTACAGAACTTATACATTATGCTCAAGATAGCTATGTAAGACTATTTGTCTTTAAACGAACAGAAGTCCAGTGACGAAGTTATATTGTGGGAACCGCAGATTGGCGGTATATTTTTGTCTACATAAGCATTACTGCAGGGTTGATGTTAACCTGCTTAAAAGAAGTACACAGATGACGCCATAACGAGGCCTGTGTTAAGGCTAATATACTACAGCCTGATAATGTGCAATTGGCGGGGAATGCCAAGTTGTACCTGTATGTCAAAGTGATTAAGGTATCTGACGCGTTTAGTCAGAGATACCAAAGCTGCATTGTGAACTGTCATTGAATAACATTACTATTGACCATGAACGAATATTGGAATGTTTACCAGCCTTTTGAATGCCTGATGTATACCTAACGATTTCCGGTCAGCATGACCTTGTTTACACTGACTGTTCCTGTTCATGCTACTGTGTGTGTTATCGTCAATAAATGTTTTGAAACGTGCCAGCAGTGTTCCAGCATCCTTGACTACTGCATGTGAGTGTATGGGTTGCATTACACAATATATACGAGCCTAAACACATTCGCGCCTTCATTCGCACCCACACTCAGCTCATCATACGCCAGCACTACACACCTAACAACATGTATACTGTCTTGTGCAAGGGATCACCTCTACAAGAGAGAAAAAGACAGTTACACAAGTGTAATGATCTGGTCACGGACTTCAGACACGATGCGTTCAGTGCAAGGGTCTGTGACAGGTTATGTAAATAGATTACATGAATCCGCACGTCTTTGCTCCCACCTGACTCCCCACCTTTGCTTCCTTATTAGTATTCACGTTTGTTAACGCAGAACGCATACACTTCGATATCTGTCGAACTCATAATTTAGCCACGCCTATTTTTTTCTCTATGTCTTACAGGCACTAGTTAGTGTCTACAAACAGACCTATTAGCTAGTCCACGATGGGACAGGTAACAGCCAGCGAGTAAGAGCAGTTAACTGAATTATCACGCGAGCGATTGGGCAATAGTTGAAATAGTGAAAGATCAGACTAGAACGCGCGTAGAAAGAGAATGGGTCGTCTATTTGTAGAATAAGGCTGATAAGACAATAGACGTACCTTTGATGTTTACATTTTCCCAAGGGGGACATAGGCGAATGAAGAAAAGAAAGGGGCGATAACCACAGTTACCGACCACATCCGTTTGTTCGTGGTCCCAGAGGGACGTAATTAGCTACAGAGCGAGACGGATCAAAAGACGGTTTGCTCGTTGGCAGACGTCTATGTTGTCGGCATAGGTGGGAAATAAAGCTGTCATTCAGGCATCGAATCGCAGATTTTTCCCAAAATACGGGCTAAGGCACGATATCTCGCACTATCGAGGGAAGTTATACCTATTTTATATAAATACCTCATCCTTTAAAATCAATTATCTAGTAGCCTCAGAATTTTTTCGGAATATCTAGCTTCGAATCCTAGAGCCATTGTTAAAGTGGGACTTAGTATTTTGTTGGAGATAGTTTCATTTTCTGTGTTGCGGTAAATATATATACTAGCATTTTGAGTGATTTAATTGTTAAAGTTCGTCATTTTATTTCATTAGGATTGTATGTGTTAATTGACTAGCGTATTAAATAACATATAGCTAATATTTTTCCAGCTGTAACGTAAATTTAATTACTCGCTATCACCCAGAAAGAGATATTTTAATTGACTAGTAAATGCACTAGGCGATTGAGTACTGACGATATATATATTTATTTCTGATTCGTTATGTGTAATTTTGTAAATGACTAGCGCTTATTTCACGGGTTAAAAACGATAAGGTAAGCTAAACGCATGTGGTTTCTAATCAAATTTAATAACCGAGTTGATAATAGAACATACATTTACGCGGGTTAGGATAGAATACTGATATTGTGATTATATGTTTTGTATTTTCTTCCTAAATCCAGTACGGATCACAACCCAAACCTACCAGCGGCCTAAATCTGAGAAAAAGGGTCTAAGTCAAATAGTACCAAAAACATTCTTATGTATTATCGGTCTTCGAGGTTTACCTGTTCGGCCCTCTTGTGTCACCCAGAGAGAGAGAGAGAGAGAGAGAGAGAGAGAGAGAGTCCAAACATATGACAATAAGAATAACTATAAACTGGACATATAGCTACCCAGATTTCTTTTTTCATTTGTTTTATTTACATTCAGCCCACTGTGGCGAAAATATCTGTGTTGTGGCGAGGGTTTATCCAGAAAGATTTACCTACCTGACATTCTCTTTAACTATCGGAATTACAAGCTACTGTACACTGTGAACACTAGATCTCGTAATTATTTTCCTACCTGGACTAATTGATGTGACATAAACAGATCCAATTATCATTACCAAAGTAAGCGTTCCCCAATAGGAGGATTAATCAGTCTTGGAGGAACTGAGGCTTATTTTGCTAAAACTTAACACTGGATTTGTTACTTGTATCATGGGGATATGTTCCAGATGTTGTAAACAACGATTTGGTAAGCGAGACTGAATGTGACCACAAGTGTGTCAGAAGCGAGAGAAAGAGGATTGAATAGTTCTTCTGTTGTATAATCATTGTACTCACTTTGTTTTTTCTTCCTTTTGTTTGCTAATACTGTTATTTTCAAGATAGATTAATTAGGAACTCTGTTCTTTACAGTATAGTCAAATTCTATACCATAGCGCACATCTATTGACCTTTTGGGGGTTAATAACTTCTTCTTGCGGGATCTTGTCTCAACAGAGGGGATTGCACTTATGGGTTTATTTTTGTTAAATTTCTGTAACCAAATGATTTTCTATTGCTATTGATATTGGATGTTGTGAAGTTTTTTTATGATAATAAACTTAAAACAACTTAATTACCTGTGTTGGTCGGCTCGGCCCAATATCCCTACTCCATTTACTATAGTTTTCACGTTTGTGCGTCTGGTTGTCGTTACTTATCTGTGTGGGTGTATGTGAGTGGTTAATAGTGTATATGTTAATATATACGGAAAAAAGGAATGTCTGATAAACAAATTACAGTCGTAAAGATAGGCTGGACTAGAGTATCTCCTCAATCCAGGGACAGATTCTACCTTTAACTATTCACTCGTGAAATCTATTTCTTTACCTTATCTCTCACTGACACCCGTGTGTTACCGGGGCCCAAAAGGGGAGCAAAGAAAAGTAACAATGTTCCCTGTCAAGCATGTCGTAGAAAGCGACTAAGGAGGGTTGGGCATGGGGCCGGTTACCCCATGCTGTAAAAAATTTAAACCACAAAAAACTTCAACAAACATGGACAAGACAATTAAAGAAAATAAAACACAGCCATCCAAGACAGGGGAAGGTCCTCTCGCAGGGAGGCGTATGATGCAGCACAGAGAAAGCCGAAAGGAGTCTGTGTTGCTGACTAACCTTCTTTCTTCTAGGAGAATTTCCAGATTTGGCACCTGGAATGTTCGGACATTAAACGAACAAGGGAAAGTGGCACAAGTAGCAGCAGAGATGAGGGAATATAAAATTGAGGTTCTGGGACTGTGTGAAACCAAGTGGAAGGGGGTAGACAGGAAGAAACTCATCACAGATGAATTGGTGCTGTCCTCAGGACATGAAGACAAAAGTTCACACCACAGTGAAGGGGTAGCTCTTATGTTATCTAAAGAAGCACAGAAAGCACTCATTGAATGGGAAGCCGTTGGTTCCAGAATAATAACTGCTTCTTCTAAAACATCTAAAAAGAAAATAAATGTAAATTTCATCCAGTGTTATGCACCAACTAATGACAAAGAAGAGTCTGTGAAAGAAACATTTTATACTAGACAACAGGAAATTACGAAAAAAAGTAAAAAGAAGAGACATCACAATTTTGATGGGTGACATGAATGCAAAGATAGGTACAGTCAACACCGGCTTTGAAGAAGTCATGGGAAAACAGGGGCTAGGAATAATGAATGAAAATGGGGAACTATTCTCAAACTTCTGTGCTTCAAATCAACTGGCTATAGGTGGAAGCATGTTTCCACATAAGAGAATACACAAGGCAACATGGATATCACCAGACCAGAGAACAGAAAATCAGATTGATCATATATGCATAAACAAGAAGTTTAGATCATCATTGCAGGATGTAAAGGTATATAGAGGAGCAGATGTGGCATCAGATCACCACCTTCTGATAGCCAAAGTAAAAATGAAACTCAAGAGATATGCAGCAATGCAAAATTATAGACAACAATTTAATGTAGGACATCTAAGAAATCAAGAAACAAGAGACAAATTTGCGGTCACAATATCCAACAAATTCCAGGTCCTCCAACAGCTGGAAGATGCAAAGAATACAGAAGACTATTGGCAGCAAATCAAAACGGTATGGAATGAGCCATGTGAAGAAATACTGGGAAAAGGGGACGACAACAAAAAGCATGGATAACAACAGAAACCATCAATAAGATAAAAGACAGGAAAAACAAGAAAGCAGATTTAAACACATGCAAAACCAGAAGTTCCAAAGCCAAGGAACAAGAAGTGTACACAGAAGCAAACAAAGAAGTAACAAGAAGTATCAAAAGAGGCAAGAGGAAGTATATTGAGGAGTTGGCAAGAGAGGAAGAAGATGCTGCAGCTAAAGGGAATATGAGAGAACTGTATAACAGCACAAAGAAGCTAACGGGGAAATACAAGCAAACAAGTTGCTTCATAAAAGACAAGAATGGAAAACTGCTCAGCAATATACAAGAGCAAATGAAGAGGTGGACATAATATTTTGAGGACCTTCTCAATAGACCAGCTCCACAAAACCCCTCGGACATCCAGCCAGCAGAAGAAGAGCTACAAATTAACGGTGAATGACCAACGAAGGAAGAAATTAAGAAAGCCATAGAGCTTCTAAGAGATGGAAAAGCGTCTGGACCTGATGGCATTCCAGCAGAGGCCATCAAAGCAGATATCGACACGGCTACAGAGATGTTATATAAATTACTTGGTAAAGTCTGGGAAAAGGAAGAGATACCAGCAGAATGGAAGGAAGGATATCTGGTTAAGTTGCCTAAGAAGGGAAATTTACAAGAGTGCACAAATTATAGAGTAATAATGTTACTTTCAGTGCCAGGAAAAGTATTAAACAGAATTATCCTTGAAAGATTAAAAGAATCCATAGACAAGAAACTGAGAGATGAACAAGCAGGTTTTCGACAAAACAGATCCTGTACAGACCAGATAGCCACCTTGAGAATAATAGTTGAACAAAGTCTGGAATGGAATTCACCACTATACATCGGATTTGTGGACTACGAAAAGGCATTTGACAGTGTAGACAGAGAATCACTTTGGAAATTGATGAGGCATTATGGAGTTCCCCTGAAGATCATTAATTTAATAAAGAAAACATATGAAGACATTTCATTTCTATTCAGACGGGACCAGAATCTACCTTAAATACCTTTCCAAAATCTACGACAGGGTCATGTCTGTCAATGTAGGTGCAAGAGGTCTAGTGGCTACCTCAGTTTATGATCTACTGAAACTGTTGAAGTTGAAAGGGCAGTCAAGAACAAGGACACTTAAGGGGCTCAGCGAAACTACGGAAAGGGCATCGTGCTGGCTGTGGAACAATCGAAGCGGTCTATGATACTCTGTGAACAGTAATTTGTTTTCAACATAAGTGTTTCTACGTCATATTTATATGAGCTAGGGTTTCAACACTTACAAGTATTAAGTGCAAGAAAGGAAAGACTTCTTTGTGTTGAAGATGGAATAAGAGATTGCTTATTCCAAATACGTCCTAATATCCAAGAAATTACTCAAAAGCATCCAAGCCGAAGTATCGCATTATGACCATCAGGTTTGTAGGAAAAACATTTCTTATTTTGTTTGTAAAATATATGTTCTAATTATTTTAAACAATTAAAAGAAAATCAAATTGAGAGTTTTCTTTACTCTAATGCACCCACAAATTAGTATATATCATTGTAATTTTTTTATTCAGGTGCGTGTCAGTGTGGTAAAATGGGATGTTATAAATATTTATAGGGGACTTAGTGTACTGACTGAGATCAGCTGTGAAGGTATCTGTATCTATTAAGTGTGGTGTATTACAGATGACCTTACTTGCTACCACTTTTATACCTCAGTCAGAATTATTCTGGAATATTGTGATGACTACGTTAAATGTCTAGGGTTATGAAAATGATGAAGTGTAAGTCACAACAACAACAGACAGATAAACAATTTAATTTATTCCACACCACTTTACAACACTGTGACACTCACACACATATAACACTCTATAAAACTATCTTAAGTGAGTCAAGTGTTTAAGTTTAAAAATATATGTATTAATTCTTTCAATAATGGGTATCCTGATTCAACTACACAGTGAACCAGGAATCACAATCAAATGTAATTACAAGTAGTATGTACACAGTTTATATATATGAACTTTGTATTGACATAGTTTATTATTATTATTCTATGTGTGTAATTTGTGCAGTAGTAATATGAGGTAATACTGGTTTTGTTCAAGCTTGGTTGTTGTTTTTCATCATGACTTCAAGTGTTTCATTATCGGGGAAATAGTATTGGGAAAAGTTCACAGTTCCTGTCATTTGAACCAATTAATTGTCCCTCTGTGTTTAATAAAATGTCAATTTTTGAGGGGGCACATAATGTTGAGCTACTCTGGCCACAGAAGCTTATCTTTCGTGATGGCGGCAGGAAAAGACTCCTCTGCTCGATTGCTTCCTGTGTTCTGGAGACACCTCACTGGTCGCTATCTGGACCAAGGAGTATGCTGTCAGCCTCTGGATTTCAGCAAAGCTCAGACCAGGTGCTGCTTCAATAACTAGGACCACAGTCCCTGAAACAAGAAGGTTGTACCTCCTACTTCAGATCTAATTTATAATCTATTTCCACACTGAACACAATACAGAACAAACACTGAGTTCAGAGCGGTAGGCCAACTGCTAGCTTCATCTGAAACAATTTACACCAGTATACTCCTCCCTAATGGTTACAACGCCTCTGCAATTCCAGCATTATTTCCTTCTAGTCAATAAGATAGGTGACAGTGTACTATTTGGCAATTCCATGCAGTTTTCTTTTCTCCGACACGTTCTGTTCATGTTGGAGCACTATCTAGGCCTTGCCTCATGTTCGCTACTGAACCACGCACATATACAGACATAAATTATCAATTTACATTCAATTTTCATTAAAAAGATATCGAATATATCAAGCTTACCACAATTCATGGAAATAATACACAGATACGTTGACTGGCGATGAATAATGGCACAAATTCCGATCTGCCTCTGTCCCAGACTTTTATTTAGAAAAATATGATCTGGATCTCAACGCACTGTTTCTTAGTAAGTTTATTTTAAAATGTGGCACTGAACTGACGCTCCTAATTGACTATATTGGCGGGTCTAACCAATCGGGCCATGTTTACACAGCTTTTCAAAAAAAGTACTCCTACTCACATTTCCCCTAACAACCAAAATTAGTATTTTTAGTCCGACTAATCGTGTGTAGCCTTACATTTACTTCTATCCAATCAAATAGGATTTAACATGTTGGCCTATTTCCCGTAAAATGGTGGTTTCAAAACATGCCACTGTGCGATTATGATTTGGTGTTGTCTGACACCCTCACTATTTTCTTTTGGCTATAATTTGTTAATTCCTAGACTATTTGCGTAACACATAACATATTCTTTGTTAGCAAGTCCTAAGGAACCCAAATATATAAGTTTAATGGGGCTAAGGGGCTGCGTTCAAAATATGCATTTTCTTCTACCTCCCGTTCACTTCGATACGATGTGGTGTCTGGGTACTGTCAGGCTTTCAGACATAAAACAGTATAATGTCATGTTTCCTAATAAGCGTTTTTCAGGTTTTTAAACCTAACTCTCGTATGGGTAGTGTTTTTTATCACGGTCTATTTGAAAAAAAGTTAGTGCTTCTGGACTTTCGCGCTGGGAGGGTGGCATTAATTGTATATCGCGAGACGCGTGTTAGTGTTGCATGCGTTCCTGCTTTCAGCCCTCCCTCTCTCTATCCTAATTCCATCTGTCCTTCCGTTTATGTTAACGTAGTGTATAAAATGAAATTAATGGAAGTATTAATTTAGGTCATTAATCAGCTTGCGTATCTCAAGGTTTTCTTAGAAATACAGTACACGTTTTATTGTAGAAAGCGTGTAGTGATGGAGTAGGCTTTACTATCAACGTGAAACGTTACAATTTGCAGACGAAGTAGAAAACAAGGGGGATTTTTGTACGCCATTGTGACAGCACTGTACTTTTACCATTTCTCTTTCCTTTTATTGAATTTATGTGTTAGGCTTTACATTTACCTTTTAATTTATATATGTGGATTTAGAATGTTTCACGACAAATTCTCCCCTCTTAAAACAGACGTTATATGTCAGTCTATAATTCTATATACACATAGAGAAATTTATTATTATTTCTGGGGCTTACGGTGATTCTCATCACACGGATGTCGGCTTAAAAAATCCGCTCCCAGATTTGTCTTTCCAGATATATACTCTATGCTAAACTCAAATGGCTGCATAAGTAATGACCATCAGAGTAACCTAGAATTTTCATGTCTAGCCTGCGCTAGAAACGACAAGGGTTTGTGATCCGTTTGCAACCTAAATGCCTTCCCATACAGATAAATATTGAATTTCTTTATCGCCCATATTACTGCAAGACATTCTTTTTCGCTAGTTGTGTAATTGGTTTCAGCTTTATTCAACTTTCTGCTAGCATATGCCACTGGGCTCAATTCCCCATCCAATGCATCTAATTTCTGTAGCAGAGTCGCAACTAACCCAATATTACTGGCATCCGTCCTTACAATGAATTTTTGACTTCAGTCAGGTAATTTCAAAATAGGTTTGCTTGTGAGCTTTTCCTTCAATTCTTCTTCTTCTTCCGTCCTTAGCCAAAGACCGACCAAGCAGTCAAAGGCCATCACGCCTTGCGGCGTCTTAAGGGCAACAGCAGATTGACTTTCTCTGTTGTAGTTTCCCATCACGCCTAGCGGCGTCTATAGGGCAACAACAAATAGATCCATCTGCCGCTGTTTCCGTAATCGGTGTGACAAGCCAACGGGTGATCAGCCCATTGGGCTTCCTTCAATTCCTGGTAAGCTAATTCACATTGTGGTGTCCATGTAATTCGATCTGGATTTCCTTTACGGGTCAAATCAGTTAACGGTGCACATATGGAATTAAAGTTTTTGATATACGTTTGGTAGAAACCACATAATGAGACAAAGGATCTCACGTCTTTCTTGGTTTGTGGTCTCGGGGCTTTCTTTAGTTTCTCTAAATTCTTGGGGTCAGGGGTCATGTTTCCCTGATGGACTGTGTGTCCCAAGAATGCTAATTCTTTACATCCAACGCAACATTTGGTTGGTCGGGCTGTTAAATTCGCTTCTCTAAGTCGATTAAACAGCATATTCAGAGAGTCAATGTGTTCCTCAAATGTTTCTGTTGCTATAAGGATATCATCCATGAAATTTGTGATGCATGGATTATTCAGAGGGTCCAATAATTTTCTCATCATTCTAGAGAAGACACTAGGCGCATTCTTCAATCCAAATGGCAATCTGTTAAACTCATAGTGTCCCTCTGAGGTACTAAACGCTAGGTATGGTCTAACCTCAGGCTTTACTGGAATCTGATAGTATCCTTTACTCAGATCCACTTTTGAGAAATATTTAGCTTTATTTAGCCTGGCAAACAACTGATTTGTATCCGGCAATGGATCCACCTGTCGTTCTGTAATAGCATTCAGTCTCCTGTAATCTATACAGAGTCTATGTTCTCCAGAGGGTTTCCTTAAGAGCACAACACTGGAACTATACGAAGATTCACTGTGTGAAATAATTCCTTCCTTCAACAAATAGTCTATCTCTTCCTTCAAAGCTTTCTCCTTAGCAAAAGGAATCGAATAGGGTTTCATACAGACAGGTGTGGGGTCTATCAGTTTCATATCATATTCCAATAAGTTTGTATGCCCCGGTCGGTCTGTTAACACCTCTGTATGATTATCTACAACCTGTTGCACTCTCTCTTTCTGATTTTTCGTTAAATGTGTACTGATTTTCACCTGTGCCGCTGTCTCACAGGGGTGTAATGGATATTCAAATGATGAAAGTGGTTCCTTTTTCATCTCCATGGCAATGGACAAGGTCTCTTCCTGATTTTCTCTTTCCAAATATTTCTTCAGGAGATTCACATGATAGATTTTTTCTTTCCCCTTCTTATCTATCTTATAATTGGTTCTAGACACCTTCTCTAGAACTGTATATGGACCTTGCCATCCAATTTGTAACTTATTTTGACTACCGGGTAGAAGAAGCAGTACCTTCTCTCCCACAGCCAAATCTCTGTCTTTAGCCTTCCTGTTGAAATAGGCAGCATGTTTCTTCCTGGCTTGTCTCAAATTTTCATTGGCAAGTTTCCAGCCAGTTTTTAAACGAGTGGTCAGCTCATTCACATATTGGTATGAGGATGTATGTAGAGTGTCAAGGATATGCTAAGTCTGGCCACTACTGTAGAATAAACGTGTTGTTGTGTATTGGCCACTGTTGAATGAACCTGTCATGTAGACCTTGAGTGGGAGTGTCAAGTAACGCGAATGGTGTAGTAGTTTGGTGTAACAGACCTCTTGGTAATAACTCTCACACACTCTCATGTAATGCAATGACGACTTGAACTGCCTCTGACATTTCAATAGTTTAATGAAGGCACGCAAACTGGACAGCAAGGATACAGTCATGGACACATGTTGACATACATTCATTGGTTATTTGAATCGTGGATGATACATTCATGTAGTAGTGAAATAACATTCAACCCAAGGTGGTATTCACTGTTCTGGTAACTAATCGCCGTATCCTCTACTGACTGAACGCGTCAATGAGGATCGGTAAACATACAAAAGTCATTGGCCGAACCTTCATTTCATAGCTAAGTTCTTAAGCTGAAATATGTCCAATGTTTGTATAACACTCATAAACCACGATAGTGGGTTTTCACCTCATAACAAGATCTCGATACCACTGCCCGATAGTAGGATACATAATCTGTTCTCTTGAACAGTGATCAAAAATATGATGACAGGAATATAACATGGCCGCCTTCCTGAGTTGTCGCTCACTCACTCGTAGGAAGGTAGATATAAGCCAAAGTTAATTTATAATGTGCATATAAATAATTTCATAAAGTTTTCCATACAGCTCTACAGTAATCAAGTTAATTCACGTAGACATAACTGCTGTAGGAAAGCCTGTCATCTTCGTCGATACAAAACACAACCCTAGCGATACGAAGCACAATGTTCCATCTGGGTCTAATCGACTCGAGATCATAAAAATTAGGGTCTGGCATAACTGGAGTCCGAATCACACATATGAGGAGGATCTCTTGCAGAGACACAAACTTCTCCTAGAAAAACATCTATGAATCACTGTTAAACCTTAAACAGTGCCAGCCCTGGAAAAAGCACTCAGCCATTTCTTGGCGACATTATCGGAACTCTTTACAACCCAGTAGGACTACGAAAACCTGCGCTAGATTCTGGCAGAAAGAATATAGTCCGACTTGAACATACAAAGGTATACAATATACGACTGAATCTACTTTCACTAGACAAGTAGTACACATGAATTCAGGCCATAAACATACCAAGCAAAATTAATCTATTTTCTGGCCCGAACAAATAAGAACGGACATGAATACAATATCCATGCGCCGAGTCAATATCAAGAAAGATCACTCATATAATCAAAAGTGCAAATAAATCATGAATTATCTAGCTTTACCAGAGGAAGCATTTCCATACACAAATGAATGCAAATATATATTTTCCATATTAAATAGCCATATCGTATTTTTGTAATATGTGCGTCAAAATATGCACGCAGCAGATTACCACACCCCTCGGGGAAAAAATGGTACATTTTTTTTGGAAATACATCTAGGAGCAACATACAATAGGCTCACAACGCACCAATAACAATGCGCAGATGATAAGCATTGAGAATATATTTCATGAACTTAGAGAAAGTATTTCTCTAAGTATAAATATTTCCAGAGAGGTGTCACCAACGCATACTACAATACTTGCAATGCCACACTTTCTACATCAGTTTATACATAAATTTCATCTTAGATACCTTAACATCATGATCATCAAAGACGAAAAAAACATTGAAAGACCAGCGGTGAATAAACATCAGTGAACCGCTAAGTAGTGTTACAATCAATATATGATATATTCCATATGTGTACACATTTCAACATAGGAACAACTGTAGCAAAGTTAGGCATATAATTTAACAGTTATGAATCATGTGGGCATCTAGACAAAATATCTGCCATCACATTTTCTGACCCACGGATAGCTCGCACCGAAAAATGAAACGGCTGCAGAGCAATCGCGTATCGCGTTGATCTCGCGCTCTTCAGATTTTTACTCTGAATAGCCGTAAGAGCTTTCTGGTCAGTTTCCACAATGAAATGCGCGCCAAGAAGAAATCTTTGCAGTTTAAGGATTGACCAAACCATAGCCAATAATTCACGGTCTAGGACCGAGTAATTCTTCTCTGCGGCATTTAATTTTCGAGAAATATACATCACAGGATGCAGAGTTCCAGAGTACTCTTGCATTAGTGCTGCTCCAATCCCTGTGGATGAAGCGTCACTACGAAGAATAAATGTCTTATCCTTAGAAGGCAATACTAGGATAGGTGAAGTAGAAAACAGTTTTAACCTTATCCAAAGAGGATTGACATTCTTGAGTCCAATGGACTACATTAGGAGACCCTTTCTTTAGCAAGGAAGAACGAGGTGACATAATGGAGGACAGATTCGGAATGAATCGTCCATAAAATTGTGTTAGACCTAAGAGACTTCGCACTTGCTTTTTAGTCTTAGGAATAGAAATGTTAAGTATCTTACTTGTATTATGGTCCTCTGTTTTTAGGAAACCATGACCAACACGGTGACCTAAGAAAGATATTTCGCTAAAACCAATACAAGCTTTAGATGGTTTCGCTGTCAGGTTATGCTCGCGTAAGATAGACAATAGTTCATTTATCCCATTATAGTGATCGTTCCAAGTATCACTGAAAAGACAGATGTCATCAAGATATGCAATGACATCTGAGCGATGAGATAAGATTCGACGCATCATGCGTACGAATGTTGCAGGGGCGTTCATAAGGCCGAAAGGCATAAAATTCCATTGGAATAGACCCCTAGGTGTCGAAAAAGCAGTAAACGGTTTGGCGTGTTCGGATAATGGAACTTGCCAATATCCCTTAGACAAATCGAGTTTAGTAAAGAAATGAGAATTCGTTAGTCTGGTAAGTAGCTCTTCAAGTAAAGGCATAGGTTCAGCATCAAATTTCGTCACTTGATTCAATTTGCGATAATCAACGCAAAGACGTATGTTGTTGTCTTTTTTTCGCACGATAACCATCGGTGAAGAATATGCTGATGTGGATGGTTCAATAATTTTTAACTCTATCATTTCATCCAACTCTTTTTCTACCTGTGCTTGAAAATGTATCGGGATAGGATACGGTCTCACTCTTATAGGATTATGGTCAGTAAGAATAATGTCATGTTGAATGACATCAGTTTGACCAGGAATGTCAGTAAGGACATCCTGAAATTGTTCTAACATAGTAGAAACTTGTTTCTGTTCTCCTGGAGATAATTCGGGAGAAATCGCAACATCTTTCCATGATTCATTAGAGTGAAGCGGAATCATTGGAAAAGGTAGATCTACATCCGAGAAAATCGTTTCCTCATCCTGTATTACTGACAGTGATGAGTAATGTCCATGTTGGACTGGAAAATCGTCCGTTGCCTGGAAAACAGGTTGTAAATAATCCGGACGTTCATGGAATTCCGTGAGCATGTTGATGTGGAAGGTTTTATGCTTCCCGTCAATATCGACGATATAGTCAACATCGGAAACTTTTGATATTATATCGTACGGACCTTTCCAAGAAATAAGAAGTCTGTTTTCTCTACAAGGTAGCAGGACCAATACTTTGTCACCTGGACAGAGTTGTCGCAAGCGTCTGGTCTTATTGGCAAATTGCCTTGCCTTCTGTTTCGCAAATTCAGAAGAAGCAGTTGCCAATTTGCATGTTTCAATAATCTTGTGTCTAAGTGCAATGACATATTCATAAGAGGATTTTGTGTCATCAACAATATTATCAGCAGTTATGAGATCATGAAGTAAGGACATAGGACCTCGCGGTTTCGCGCCGAAGACAAGTTCAAAAGGAGAAAATCCTGTATGTTCGTTGGCGACCTCTCTATATGCAAAGAGAGCCGCGGGTAAAACCCTGTCCCAATCCTGAGGATGATCCTCAGTTATCTTACCTAGTAGGTTTTTCAGAGTTCTATTCAGACGTTCCACCATCCCATTGGACCTAGGATGATAAATACTACTCAGAGATCTCTCTATCTTTAGAGTCGACATCACTTGAGATATGGTATCCGATATAAGTTGGCTACCATGGTCCGATAATATTTCTGCTGGAAATCCCAGACGAGAAAATATTAACCAAAGAGCATCTGCAATATCAGCAGTAGTTATGCTCTTTAGAGGAACAGCCTCTGGCCAACGTGTGCACATATCCACACACGTCAAAATAAATTGGTGTCCTCTAGCAGACTTTATCTTAAATGGACCAATGATGTCTATCGCCATTTTTTGAAATGGTCGAATTGGAATGTCTGCCGCCTGAATAGGTGCAGCATGGCGTGGACCTCTGGATTTAACCTCTTGACATACTTTACAAGATCGACAATAGATTCGTATGTCCTTATTCACAGCAGGCCAAAAGAAAGATGCAAGAACTCTAGATTTAGTACGGGAAAAACCCATATGTCCAGCACACTGAGAATCATGAGCGTGCTGTAAGATTTTAACTCTCATATTTTTGGGCACAAGAATTTGAGAATGAATGGATTTAGCGGAGTCTTGTACCATACGTACAAGTACGCCATTCCTCATCGTAATCCAAGATTTACGATTTGTATCCTTATTAGGATCACCTTTTGTTGCCAGAGTAAAGAATTTCTTTAGAGTAGGATCATCTTCCTGCTGTTTTATAAAGGAAACATGCGAAATCTCCAAGAGATCACCTTGGTTCTGGTCATCATTATCTCCAGAAGGCGAAGATTGCGGCATGTTTAGAGCTTGAGCTCTAGTGACTACAGCATTTGCAGTATGCATATTATCACTTTCCCACTGGGCAATTTGTTGCGGAGTGCATTCTTTCGCACCATGAATGCGACTGACGATAAGATCAGCGATCGGATTCGGCAGCAGACATGCGTGCACATCTCCTGTAAAGAAGGGAGTAGAGATGTTGATAATGGCAGTGGAGTACTTCTCCAATGTGCCACCAAATGTTATGCATTTGATTATCTTGCCAGTGGCTCGAGAAGGATCTATAAGTGACTGCCTCACTCCAATGGTTGTGCACCCGGAATCGAAAAGAATTGAGACCGGAGTACCATCTACTAGACCTCTATTCAAGACAAGAGCACCTCTTCCATCATGCGCGACTGACGCAGGAAGAGCAGGAAGAGGATGACCACAGCTTAAAGTCGAAACTGTGGTTGGCTCGAATAATGTTTTGCATTGGGAACACTGAAATGCTCTGTCAAAATCGAAAGCAGAACATCCCACCCTATTAGAGTCTTTCTTATCATTGGTTTGATTACCGGCTTCGTGAAACTCTTGTTGTGCAGAGTTAGCCTGGTAATGAGATTTACCATGTCTTTTGTGTTGTGATCTACCTCGGTTATTGTTGCCTCTGTAATTATTATTCCCTCTGTTATAACCCCTATTTGGGTTTAAATCACAATATTCATGATCATAATCATCATGCTCATTATAATGAGTATCCCTGTAATGTTGGTTTTGTTGTTTCCATGAAGAACTTGGGTAGTTCCTATGGTTACTCCCTTTTCGGAAATTTCTATAATTATGGGCACCTCTCGCGTATCGAGGACTGTCAGCCCGATTCCAGTTCTTCGAAGAAGAACCCTGATTTGAGTGGTTACCTTGGTTTTGATACTTATTCCAATTAACCTTTTTATCAAATTTATTTTGAGCTCCTTGGAATTTGTGTGAGTAATTATGATTATATTCTGTTGCTGAAGCAACTGGCATACTCTCTTTAATGTTAGTGTTACTAAGAATCATGTCAGGGTGTGCCGTGGCATACTGGTCACAATATTCTTCCATTTGCTTTAATGTACTAGGTTTACGCTCATGTAAAAACTCTAGGAATGGTTTATTTACCGAAGACATGACCTTGTCTCTTAGCAATAAATCCGTAAGACCATCAAATTTTTTCTCTATTTTGGATAATTCAATCCATCGTGAGAGTGTAAGTCGTGCTTTTGAAATAAAATCTGATAATTCTACACCTACCTCAGGTCTCATTGTTTTAAACAAAAGACGATAACCTTCTTCTGACAGCTGATATCTCTTTATCAAAGCTGCCCTAATAGCATCATAATTATCCTTGTCGGCCTCTTCAACCAAACATAACTTAGTCAGAGACTCCCCTTTTAGATTTTCAGACAACTGATTCGCATACTGTGATTTGTCAACATTATGAGCTCGACAAGCACGTTCAAATCTAGAAAGCCAAAATGTTATATCATCACTGGCAGAGTTGAACGCTGGCACCTTGACCTTATAATTAAAGGGTTTACCATTACCACCAGATGCCTGATTAACATTAGTCATACTTGTCAATCTTAATTTCTCTAACTCAAATTCATGTTCTTTTATTGCTTTTCTCTCTTCAGCTTCTCTATCTAATTTTCTTTATTCAGCAGCAGCAGCAGCTTCCAATTTTTTCTGTTCTGCAGCAGCAGCAGCAGCTTCTAATTTCTTCTGTTCTGCCACAAATCTCCTTTCCTCCACCTGCATCTGCAATTTCTTTTGTTCAGCAGCAGCATCAGCTTCTCTTTCTAATCTTTTCTCTTCAGCCAGAGTTTTTCTCTCTTCTGCAGTAGCTTTTTTCTCTTCAGCAGCAGCTTTTCTCTCCTCTGCAGCAGCTTTTCTCTCTTCAGCAGCAGCAGCAGCAGCTTTTTTCTCTTCTGCAGCTAATGCTTTGTCATATTGAGCAACAGTCCATTCTTCTAAGTCTTTACCAGTCTTATCAAGGGATTTCCCTTGTGTAATAAAGTAATCTAATGTAGACATCCTGTCATATTAAATCAGAAACCTGAAAAAGTAAATAAATTACATTATTTCACTTTCATGGGAGACAAGTCTATACTATAGACTTAGTCTTAGTGAAAAACTTGTATGGTTACTTTAGTACCTGTGGAAAACAATATCTGTATATCCCAAACACTGTGGGAGACAAGCCTTACAAAGGTCTTGTATACTTCTTTAATGTAATCAATGATCACTTGAGTACCTGTGGAAAATAATATTTTCTATCCCAATCACTGTGGGAGACAAACCTTACAAAGGTCTTGTACACTTTCTTAGTGTAATCAATGATCATAAGTACTGGTCTGTACTATAATATAAATATATTCAAATATACCTTATATATTATTTGTCAACCAAAGACATTAACAAGGACCAACAAGAAAAGACAATATGAAAACAATTGCAGGAATCAAATTAAATCAAAATAGAAAAAAAAAATGATCACAGAATCTGTGATGATAACCGCAATGAAATCAACAAGACAAATAACGCCACAGTGTATAAACATAAGGGTGTAAAGAACTGAAATGAAAGGAAAGATGAGACCTACAATTATACAAACAAATCAAACAAAACTAAAGAACATAGAAATATTACAAAAACAACAAGAATACAGTCTTCACAACTAACAAATATTTGCAAACAATGTTGCATGCAAATTTCAATTAAGAAATTTGCTCCCTATAGAACGCTAGAGCAAGACCAATGTCACTTGGTATTTCCTGTTCTAGTCACCTCCCATCCAGGCCCGCAGAATACAAACTAACTTAACACACAACAAATAACATATAAACATAAATACATGTAAACCTTAATAGCATAACTGCATACATATATATATACTTAATAGAATGTATTGTGGATAGAATGTGATGCTGGTATAGTGTTGTAACAATAACTTGCCACTTTTAATGAACAATTAAATAATAGATTTATTTTCTACACTATTACAATGTTCAATTTTTTTTGAGCATATGAAGATCCAACGATGAAATATGCACTTTATGTTCATCAACACTGTGATTCTTCTGTACAGGATCAACAATCACTTCTCTCTTCTGTACGATGAGAAATGTCAACAGTACTGCTCCAGATATTTTCTACACTTGATACAAATGTCCTGTGTAATACCGTCTGTACAGCGAAAAACTGTCAACAAGCGCTGACCTAGATACAGCATCCGATCGGTAATAAGGTCAAGCTGACATCGACTGCCCCGTTGTAACTTGTACACTGGTGTTCATGTGTGACGTATGTGGCGTCAGGGATGGTCTGGTTATCATAACCCCAGGAATCTGGTTCACCACTGTAGAGTGTCAAGGATATGCTAAGTCTGGCCACTACTGTAGAATAAACGTGCTGTTGTGTATTGGCCACTGTTGAATGAACCTGTCATGTAGACCTTGAGTGGGAGTGTCAAGTAACGCGAATGGTGTAGTAGTTCGGTGTAACAGACCTCTTGGTAATAACTCTCACACACTCTCATGTAATGCAATGACGACTTGAACTGCCTCTGACATTTCAATAGTTTAATGAAGGCACGCAAACTGGACAGCACGGATACAGTCATGGACACATGTTGACATACATTCATTGGTTATTTGAATCGTAGATGATACATTCATGTAGTAGTGAAATATCATTCAACCCAAGGTGGTATTCACTGTTCTGGTAACTAATCGCCGTATCCTCTACTGACTGAACCCGTCAATGAGGATCGGTAAACATACAAAAGTCATTGGCCGAACCTTCATTTCATAGCTAAGTTCTTAAGCTGAAATATGTCCAATGTTTGTATAACACTCATAAACCACGATAGTGGGTTTTCACCTCATAACAAGATCTCGATACCACTGCCCGATAGTAGGATACATAATCTGTTCTCTTTACAGTGATCAAAAATATGATGACAGGAATATAACATGGCCGCCTTCCTGAGTTGTCGCTCACTCACTCGTAGGAAGGTAGATATAAGCCAAAGTTAATTTATAATGTGCATATAAATAATTTCATAAAGTTTTCCATACAGCTCTACAGTAATCAAGTTAATTCACGTAGACATAACTGCTGTAGGAAAGCCTGTCATCTTCGTCGATACAAAACACAACCCTAGCGATACGAAGCACAATGTTCCATCTAGGTCTAATCGACTCGAGATCATAAAAATTAGGGTCTGGCATAACTGGAGTCCGAATCACACATATGAGGAGGATCTCTTGCAGAGACACAAACTTCTCCTAGAAAAACATCTATGAATCACTGTTAAACCTTAAACAGTGCCAGCCCTGGAAAAAGCACTCAGCCATTTCTTGGCGACATTATCGGAACTCTTTACAACCCAGTAGGACTACGAAAACCTGCGCTAGATTCTGGCAGAAAGAATATAGTCCGACCTGAACATACAAAGGTGTACAATATACGACTGAATCTACTTTCACTAGACAAGTAGTACACATGAATTCAGGCCATAAACATACCAAGCAAATTTAATCTATTTTCTGGCCCGAACAAATAAGAACGGACATGAATACAATATCCATGCGCCGAGTCAATATCAAGAAAGATCACTCATATAATCAAAAGTGCAAATAAATCATGAATTATCTAGCTTTACCAGAGGAAGCATTTCCATACACAAATGAATGCAAATATATATTTTCCATATTAAATAGCCATATCGTATTTTTGTAATATGTGCGTCAAAATATGCACGCAACAATGTAATATTTTCCTCTGCCTTTTTCTTAACAGCGCTTCAGGTGGACCTTTTATTGGCCTTCCAAATAACAATGTTGCCGGGGCCATACCGGTTGAACTATGGGGTACCTCCCGATAAGCAAAGAGGGCGGCGTGAAGGTACTGGTCCCATGTATCTGGTTTTTCGTGTGCCAACTTTCTCAGGATCGACATCAACGTGCCATTAAATCTTTCCACTTGGCCGTTCCCTTGGGGATGGTACACACTACAATGGAAGTGTTTGGCCTGGAAGATCCTGAAAACTTCTTCTGTTAATTTCCCCTTGAACTGAGAGCCATTATCAGTCAAGATTTGATTGGGAAAGCTTAACCTTGTGAAAATTGTGAGTAATGCCTCTGCCACATGCTTAGAATCAATCGATGTCAGGGCTACCGCCTCTCCCCACATAGAACAAGTGTCCACCAGAGTCAGAATGTAGCGGTTCCTTCTCTTAGTTCGAGTGAGAGGTCCCACCAGATCCACGGCAACTCTCTCAAAGGGTGTTTCCACTATGGGCATTTCCCCCAGAGTTGCTGGTGCAGTCCAATGCTTAGGTGCTACTCGTTGGCACTCTGGACAGGATTTTACATATCGTTTGATATCTTCAGTTATTCCTGGCCAGAAATAGTGACAAGCTATTCGCTGTCCTGTTGCACTGATTCCCATATGACCACTGAAGGGAATCGCATGCCCTAGTTCCAACACTTTAGTCCTATATGAAGTGGGAAGGACCAGCTGTCCGTGACCATTGGATTCAGATCCAGCCTTCCTATAAATCAGTTTGTTCTTCATATAAAATTCTCCCTTGCCTGGAGGTGTATGAGATTTGGGCAACTTCTTGAAACACGGCTTGAGTGTCTTGTCCTCCGCCTGTGCCTTCCTCATCTCATCTGGATGAGTATTTATTGGATTATCCTCCTCCTTTTTAGACTGTGATCTGGTCTTCACTGTTGCCAATATCACAGGTCTCTTGGGATTCCCCAAGAAGACATATGTTACGCACAAATAATTACTTTTTTCCAAAGTCTTTGTATGATCGTTTTTCGTATGTATGATCATTATTTGACTGAAATGCATGTTATATATATTTTATGGTCAAAGGGACAGAATCCGATATATCGATACTGCTATTTTTTATGAGTTTACCTCCTCTTGTATAGAGACACGTTCGGTCTATAATGTCTTGAACGAAGCGTGACCATATCTCCTTATTTGGTAGTATCAGTCAACTGTTGTAGATGTTTGAAACCTTTCTTAACGCTTCTGTTCATGTCCATAAAAGGCGCGACTGTGTAAGACTTTTATCTCGAATGTTCTTAGAATCGTCTTATTGTGAACAGCGACTCAGAGATTGTCACTCTGCGCATGTCTCGACTTGGTTGTCGTTTGTTGTTCCGCCCAGGTCGGGCAGTTGAGAAATGGACTGATTAGCGAGCGGACGCGACTGCGTCTTGTGATTCTCTGAGGGAAATACATTGTCTTTGTGAGTTAGTTAGCTAACTAGACTATTTCCCCGTATTATTCAAGCCTGCCTGGAGGCATATGTTCATGGTTGATTTTCCGAAATAAGGTAATTCCTCTTGTATCGAACTTTAGGCTATCATCTAGAGGTTCGTCATTTTGTCGCCTTTTTGCTCGCCTGTGTGATTCAAAATGGAGAGGTACTTTGACTAGGATTAAGTCACCGGTATCTTTATACCTGAACTAGTTATATATCTATGGGTCGCTCTAGACCAACAAGACTATTGTCTGTGTTCCAGGATTCGTTATATCAGAGATCACGTCCAAGTCAGATGGTTAGACTTAGGAAGGTTATAAAGGTCGAGCTGACCTGTAATCCATGTATGCTACTCACGTGCAGACAGTAAACGGACGTATTGTATACATCTGATCTGCTAGCATCAGGAAGGAATAATTATTATTGTCTATGAACATTAAGGATCTGCAGCTGACCACGGTTGCAGAAGTTATATGTATTATTTATCAAGCTTCGCTATGATATTTGTTTTCCATACAACTATTGAGTATTGACTTCTACATGACTGTCAGTTAACATGAGTTTGAATGCTGCATTCGTTGTACTATGCCGATGATAACATAAGTATCATGACTGTTTTGTGGCGTGCAATAAATGGTATAAACCTAAAGCGAAGTTACCATTTCTATGACTCTACACGTCATGTTGCCTGTGGTGTACCCTGAACTGTTCTACTGCAACACACACACAGCAACAATCTAAACCAGATAAGACACCCACATCTTGCATGAAACTACCCGGCGCTGCTTATCAATTCATGGTGGCCAATAGTTGGTTTATTCTGGTACCAACTCTCAAGGGGGTCAACAAACCCAGACATCATCAGCAGACTACAAGACAACATTGCAGTTGCTATTCATCACCTTTGATGAAATTTTTTTGAAAGACGCAGCAGTACTGACAGTTGTTGATATTTTGAAACTACCCGGCGCTGCTCGGCGGTATTGAAGTTTGTCTACAAATAGAAGGACAAGTACCGAGCGAATGGATTTCCTGATCTGTTGAGAAGAAGGACAAGTGCCGTAACAACTGTTCCGGTCTCAGAATTACTGTTGCAGATTCAGAAGGTCAAGTTCAGAAGCTGTTTCCTGTCAGAAGCTGTTTCCTGTTAGAAGCTCATTTCCTTTGTCATGGCAGTTTACGAGAGCAGATATGGATCAACGTTGGATCATTGTCCTAAGAATGCTGATCACATCCTGTTCTGACCTGTGCTGACGTTGTGGATACATAGAAGTTAAGTGGCCTGTTTTGTTTGTGAACTGTGCCCTTATGTTCTAACTGAGCCTTCTGTCTATCACATTTTTCGCACTCTTTATATGTTTACATGTTATATGTTATTTGGATTTGTATTTATATGTTTATATTTCAGCGGGTTTTCTCGGTTGGGCGGTGTCTTTCAGTAGAAGATACCACGCCACAGAGGTTCTACTGTTAGCGTTTTCGTTAGGGACTGTGCGAATTGCCTACTGTGGAATTTGCTAGCGACAATCGTTGCTATATCTGTTTAGTTGTGACGAGTTGTGCTTTATTTTCGTTTTTTGTATATTTTTTTTTTGTTTCTCTCTTTCTTTCTGTTTTTTAGTTTCGATTTCAATTGTTTGTATTTGTAGGTCTCCTCTTTTCTATTATTCAGTTCTTCACGTAAATTTTTGTGTATATACTGTAGCGTCATTTGTTTGTCATATCTTCGCATTCTGTCATCATATTCTTTTTAGTTTCGCTGTTTATTTATTTGACTTATGCGAATGTTTTCGTATTGTTTGATCTTTGTTATTGTTTACATTGACTCTGATCTTTGTTATTGTTTACATTGACGTTGATCTTTGTTATTGTTTACATTGACTCTGATCTTTGTTATTGTTTACATTGACTTTGAACTTTGTTTTGTTTACATTGTTGGTACTTTGTTATTGTTTACATTGTCTTGTTATTGTTTGCATAGTTCTTGCATAGTTAGCTTTCACTATTGTTACATATATGCTCATGCACTATTGATCTATAGTGCACTTATCATAACTAGCTGGTGGTTTTTTCCTTATGCACTATTGTAGTGCAGTTATGATAAATAACTGATGGTTATGCACTGATTTGGGTAGTGCACTGATAATTAAGAGGTGACTTGTGATATTATTGTACAACTGATAATACAAATTGGTGTCAAGTCTTGTTTCCCACAGAGATTGGAGTGAACATAGTAATTATACAAGCACTTTATTAAGTCTTGTTGCTATTAAGATTGAAATAAGATAATTAATTATTTCAGGTTCTGTACTCACATTTTAGACATCATGTCTACATTTGAGTACTTTATTGAGCAGGGTAAAGCCCTTGGGAAGACAGGTGATAAATTAGAAGAATTTGCGACTGTTTAATATGCCAAGGCATTGAAGTCGGAGGAAAAGAAAATGAAAGAACTAACTGAACAAAAGAGAATAGATGCTGAAAATTTAAAACTGCAGATGCAGGTAGATGAAAAGAGATTACAAATGGAAATGGAAAAACAAAAAAGAGAAGCAGAATCTCAGGAGAAGAGACTTCAGGCTGAGGTTGAAAATAAGAGACTTGAAAAAGAAGCTGAAAATAAGAGACTTGAAAAAGAAGCTGAAAATAAGAGACTTGAAATAGAGGCTGAAAATAAAAGATTAGAAAAAAAGTTACAGGCTGAGGCTGAGGAAAGAAAGTTACAAAGAGAGTCTGATGAGAGAAAAGCAAAAATGGAACATGAAGAAAAACTCTTAGCTTTGGAGTTAGAAAAGTTGAAGTTATCTAGTAATGCTAATGATGCTAATAAGGTATCATCTGCTAATAAGTCTAATGCTGTTGATTTCAAGCTTAATTTACCAGCATTCAATGCTTCAATTGATGATATAACATTTTATCTAGATAGATTTGAAAGTGCATGTAAGGTGCATAATATAGATAAAACATTATATGTTTATCATCTGTCCAAGATACTTAGAGGTGATGCTTTGACTTTGTTGGGTATGGTAGATGTGCCTGACAAGAACAACTATGAGGTTGTCAGGGCGGCATTGTTAAAGAAGTACCAACTTAACGAAGACGGATATCGTCTTAAATTTAAAAACATGTTACCAGAAACTGGAGTTGAATTCTCAGAATTCATCTCAGGCATACGTCTTACTTTTTTACGATGGGTTGAGCTTTCTAAGACAGAAAGTACATTTGAAGCCCTCATGGACTTACTTCTTAGAGACAAGGTTATGTCTTCTGTTAATGAAGCTTTTCTTTCTTTTCTTCATCAGCGTAAGCCTAAAAATATAAAAGAAATGGAAGAATACTGTAGCCAGTATGTTACTGCACATCCTCACATAACCGTTAGCAACTCTAAGGTAAAAGAAGGTCTGCCAGTTGCTTCGGCAGCACCTTATGGCCCGAATTTTATGCGTAGATTTCAGGGTAGCCAGCAAAATTTCAATAAAAAGAGTAACCATAATTATGCCCAGAACCATGGTAATCAATTTCAGGGAGATTCTTCTTCCCAGAACTGGAGACAACCTAATATTACACGGTATTCTATTCCCGGTAACTTTAGAAATTTTCATAAAGGTAATCGGTATAGAGGAAAATATTATTTGCAGAGACCTCAATACCAAGATAATAGAGGTTCTCAACAGCATAGAGATCGTAATCACAGTTATGGAAACTGGAACGCAAACCAGGATAAAAATTACAGTAGGGACTTTAATGATAATTGCAGAAGCAATAATGGTCGCGGTAGATCGCAACAGAAGAGAAAAAGATATCAACAGACAAACTCTGTTCAACAAGAATCTCAGGGAGCAGATAAACAGGTTAATAATGATAAAGACCATAATGCTATCGGATGCTCATCTTTTGACTTTGGTAGGGCAAATAAATGTATCCAATGCAGTACTTTATTTGATCCGAAAACCATTAGTACTCTAAGCTGTGGTCATCCTTTGCCCGCTCTTCCTGCTAATGTTGCTCATGATGGGAGAGGTTCTCTTATATTACATAAGGGGCTTGTAAATAGTAATCCAGTCTCGGTGTTGTTTGATTCTGGATTTACTACTGTCGGGGTTAGGCAATCTCTTGTAAATCCATTCTGTGCTACAGGAAAGGTCATCAAATGTGTCACATTTGGTGGCACGTTGGAAAAATATCCTACTGCCATAATACATATTGCTACTCCTTTCTTCACGGGAGAGGTCCACGCGTGTCTACTTCCAAACCCTATTGCGGACCTTATTATTGGTCGTATTCACGGAGTTAGGAAATGTACCCCACAGCAGATTGCTGTTTGGGAAGAGCAAAACATTGAAGCTACCAATACGGTGGTCACAAGAGCACATGCTCTGGATCCACCTCAAACTTCATTAACTAATAATGATGAAGTAAATGAACAAAATAGTCACTTGACTATTACACGTGACTCATTTATCAAATTGCAAGAAGAAGATCCGTCGTTACAAAAATTCTTCATTCTAGCAAAAAAAGGTGATCCTAATCAAAATACTAATAGAAAATCTTGGATTTCTATGAAGAACGGCGTACTTGTACGTATGGTACAAGACTCGACTACATCCACTCATTCACAAATTCTTGTGCCTAAGAGCATGAGGGTGCAAATATTGCAACATGCTCATGACTCGCAATGTGCTGGACATATGGGTTTTTCCCGTACAAAGTCGAGGGTTCTTGCGGCTTTCTTTTGGCCATTTGTGAGCAAGGACATACGAATGTACTGTCGCTCTTGCAAAGTATGTCAGGAGGTCAAATCTAAAGGACCACGACATGCTGCGCCTATTCAGGCTGCTGACATTCCAATTCGCCCTTTTCAAAAAATGGCAATAGATATTATCGGTCCTTTTAGAATTAAGTCGGCTAGAGGGCATCAATTTATTCTTACATGTGTCGATATGTGCACACGTTGGCCAGAGGCAATACCTCTCAAGAGCATCTCAACTGCTGATATCGCAGACGCTCTTTGGCTGATATTTTCTCGCTTGGGTTTTCCCGGAGAAATATTGTCAGACCATGGCACTCAACTTATATCAGACACTATGTCACAGGTAATGTCTATGCTACATATAAAAAGGTCTCTCAGCAGTATCTATCACCCAATGTCTAATGGGTTGGTCGAACGTTTAAATAGGACTCTAAAAACTTTACTGGGTAAAATAACTGAGGATCATCCTCAGGATTGGGACAGGGTCTTACCCGCGGCTCTCTTTGCGTATAGAGAGGTCCCCAATGAACATACGGGGTTTTCCCCTTTTGAACTTGTCTTTGGCGCGCAACCGCGCGGCCCTATGTCTTTACTTCACGATCTAATCACTGCCGATAATATTAGCGATGAGACTCAGTCTTCTTATGAGTACGTCATTGCTCTTAGGAAAAAAATCATTGAGGCATGCAGACTAGCAACTTCGTCTTCCGAATTTGCTAAAGAAAAGGCAAGGCAGTTTGCGAATAAGAATAGATGTCTACGACAACTTTGTCCAGGTGACAAAGCTCTCGTCCTACTTCCTTCAAGGGAGAACAGACTTCTAATTGCATGGAAAGGTCCATATGCAATAGTCTCCAAAATTTCTGATGTCGACTATGTTGTCGATATTGATGGAAAGCATAAAACTTTCCACATAAATATGCTCACGGAATTTCATGAAAGACCAGACTATTTGCAGCCTATTTTCCAGGCAACGGACAATTCTCAAGTACCTCATGGTCAATACTCATCGCTGTCAGTTATACAGGATGAGGAAACTACTTTTTCTGATGTCAATCTTCCTCTTTCTATGGTCCCACTTTATTCTACGGAATCTTGGAAAAACGTGACCGTTTCTCCAAATCTTTCCGCTGAGGAACATCGACAAGTTTCTTCGATGTTGCAAACATTTCAGGATGTTCTTACAGACATCCCGGGACACACACATGTCATTGAACATGACATTGTGCTAACTGATCATAATCCTATCAGAGTCAGACCCTATCCAATACCTATCCATTTCCAGTCTCAAGTCGAGAAAGAATTGGATGAAATGATACGTTTGGAAATCATTGAACCATCCACTTCAGCATACTCTTCGTCTATGGTTATTGTTCGAAAGAAGGATAATAACATTCGCATTTGCGTAGATTATCGCAAATTGAACCAAGTTACGAAGTTCGACGCTGAACCTATGCCTTCATTAGAAGAGCTACTCAATAAACTTTCTAATTCTAGATTCTTTACCAAACTAGATTTGTCTAAAGGTTATTGGCAAGTCCCGCTAACTGAACGTGCCAAACCTTTTACAGCTTTTTCTACACCTAGGGGTTTATTCCAATGGAATTTCATGCCTTTTGGTCTTATGAACGCCCCTGCTACATTCGTACGCATGATGCGGCGAATTCTCGCATATCGTACAGATGTCATAGCATATCTAGATGATATCTGTCTATTTAGTGATTCCTGGGAAGATCACTATTTGGGTTTATACGAATTACTGTCTACTCTTCGCGAGTATAACTTGACTGCAAAACCCTCTAAAGCCTTTATAGGATTTAGTGAGATTTCTTTCCTAGGTCATCGTGTTGGTCATGGTCTTTTAAAGACAGAAGACCACAATGTTTCAAAAATACTTAACATTTCGGTCCCTAAGACAAAGAAACAAGTAAGGAGTCTATTAGGTTTGATCCAATTCTACGGACGATTCATTCCGAATCTGTCCTCCATTATGGCACCGCTTTCTACTTTATTGAAGAAAGGGTCGCCTAATTTGATCCGCTGGTCAAAAGAATGTCAATCCTCATTGGACCAGGTTAAAGACCTATTTTCATCTCCACCTATTCTTAGGTTACCTACTATTGAGAAGACTTTTGTTCTTCGAAGTGACGCCTCGTCAACTGGGATTGGGGCAGCACTAATGCAGGAGTATTCTGATACTCTGCATCCGGTGATGTATATCTCTAGGAAATTAAATGCTGCAGAAAAGAATTACTCGGTTTTAGACCGTGAGTTATTGGCTATGGTATGGTCTATTCTGAAGTTACAAAGATTTCTTCTAGGCGCACATTTCATTGTGGAAACCGACCAGAAAGCGCTTACTGCTATTCAGAGTAAAAACTTGAAGAGCTCGAGGTCCACTCGTTATGCCATAGCTCTTCAACCATTTCATTTCTCGGTTCGAGCTATCCGTGGTTCGGATAATGTAATGGCGGACATTCTGTCCAGATGCCCACACGATTCCACATGATTCTTCTGTCATATATATATTTCCTAATATACAGTCCAATGTTATAATGACATGTTAGTAGATTTTTTTTTGTTCTCACTTTTTTGAGGGGGAATTTATAACATTGTACCATGTAATTATCTAAGAAGGCTTAGTTAGTGATATACGGGCCAAAAGATCACTCGGCCACATTTAAATAAATTATTTTCAGGATTGTATTGAGAGATTTACCAGTTGTCTTCAAGATTTGTGTTATTGATATTTTCGCAGCACATCATTGAAGATGCGAGATTGTGTCCATTGTGGAACTTTGAGTATATCAAGTCCTGTCCTAGATTGGGAGCGGATGATGTCCACATCTTCTTCTATTGAATGTTTTATGTCAACGAAGATCAACACATGTATTACTTATTAGTTACTGATGCATTACATAATGTAATAAAATAGTGCGGTATATTAATATATTACACCGCTATTTGCAACACATTGTATGATATCATAATAATATATTTGATTTCATATATTGGTATGAGAATAATTTGACTTTTATTATGATGTTGCCAGCATTGTGGTTTGTGTTGGTGGCACCTTCCTGGGATATATACGCGTATACTTAGATAAATTTTTCTCTAAGGACCTGGGATATGATCTCAGTTTCGCTCCAAGTGTTGAGCTATTTTGTTAGGTATATCCGCGCATCATACGTGCGTTAGGAGCCTAGATTTTTCCGGCTCCAGGATTTAAAAAAAAAAAAAAAATGTTTCATTTTTTTTTTTCCCGGGAGGGTGCGGTAATGTTACGCACAAATAATTACTTTTTTCCAAAGTCTTTGTATGATCGTTTTTCGTATGTATGATCATTATTTGACTGAAATGCATGTTATATATATTTTATGGTCAAAGGGACAGAATCCGATATATCGATACTGCTATTTTTTATGAGTTTACCTCCTCTTGTATAGAGACACGTTCGGTCTATAATGTCTTGAACGAAGCGTGACCATATCTCCTTATTTGGTAGTATCAGTCAACTGTTGTAGATGTTTGAAACCTTTCTTAACGCTTCTGTTCATGTCCATAAAAGGCGCGACTGTGTAAGACTTTTATCTCGAATGTTCTTAGAATCGTCTTATTGTGAACAGCGACTCAGAGATTGTCACTCTGCGCATGTCTCGACTTGGTTGTCGTTTGTTGTTCCGCCCAGGTCGGGCAGTTGAGAAATGGACTGATTAGCGAGCGGACGCGACTGCGTCTTGTGATTCTGTGAGTTAGTTAGCTAACTAGACTATTTCCCCGTATTATTCAAGCCTGCCTGGAGGCATATGTTCATGGTTGATTTTCCGAAATAAGGTAATTCCTCTTGTATCGAACTTTAGGCTATCATCTAGAGGTTCGTCATTTTGTCGCCTTTTTGCTCGCCTGTGTGATTCAAAATGGAGAGGTACTTTGACTAGGATTAAGTCACCGGTATCTTTATACCTGAACTAGTTATATATCTATGGGTCGCTCTAGACCAACAAGACTATTGTCTGTGTTCCAGGATTCGTTATATCAGAGATCACGTCCAAGTCAGATGGTTAGACTTAGGAAGGTTATAAAGGTCGAGCTGACCTGTAATCCATGTATGCTACTCACGTGCAGACAGTAAACGGACGTATTGTATACATCTGATCTGCTAGCATCAGGAAGGAATAATTATTATTGTCTATGAACATTAAGGATCTGCAGCTGACCACGGTTGCAGAAGTTATATGTATTATTTATCAAGCTTCGCTATGATATTTGTTTTCCATACAACTATTGAGTATTGACTTCTACATGACTGTCAGTTAACATGAGTTTGAATGCTGCATTCGTTGTACTATGCCGATGATAACATAAGTATCATGACTGTTTTGTGGCGTGCAATAAATGGTATAAACCTAAAGCGAAGTTACCATTTCTATGACTCTACACGTCATGTTGCCTGTGGTGTACCCTGAACTGTTCTACTGCAACACACACACAGCAACAATCTAAACCAGATAAGACACCCACATCTTGCATTGTAATACCTGGTGTCGATAGAGGTGGTAATTTGACGGCATCCTAATACCACCCTTATCAACATATCTACACCCCAATATCAGATTGTAGATTGGCTCATTTATCACTGCTGCTTTTATGATTCCTTCCACATATCGCGTTTTCACCTTTATCCGGGCGACGGGAAGTGTCATGGTAGCTACATCCTTGGTTGCAGTTTGAATCTCCACTGTTTCTGTGGTGTATTGATCTGCCTGCACTAGGTGAGATCTCACAACGGAATCATAATCTAAACCTGTAATCAAAAAAAAAAAAATGACTCAACACAGATGACATGACATCAAACAACAAAATTAATAGATGGTATGGTTCCTGTAGTTCCTCAGTTTGACCAAAAATTTTCCTTTTTTCCAATGTCAAAACAATGTTCACAATGAATTTCCTGTCTACGAAATCCCACCCATCCCCCGACCCCTTGAATATAAACACAATCCTCCCAAAAACCCATCCCCCTAAACCCACAATGTTTAAACCCCCCAATAAAACACAATTTTTTGTACTATATCCCCACCCCCCCGTCGTACCAAAACTACATAAGATTAATCCTACCTCAACCCCCCCCCCCCCCATACCCAACACATTTTCAAATACCTTGGTACCAACATTGACTCAAACATTTTCCTCCCCTCCATTCAAATTTTTCCCCCATTCCACACCCTACCATCTGTAACCAAACTTTATTGCCCTTACAAAATACTAAAAAAAACAACCACACACCATACCACCCAAAACATACATACTAAAAAATCAATTTACCAATTAACAATCCCAAAATAACTCACACCAATTCCCAACAAACCCCTTACCATAAAAACCTAACATCCCAAACACCCAAAATCCCCCAACCCCTCATTTGCAAATCAAATTAACTACACAATTTAACAAATCCAATAAAATTATAAAATCTTAAAACCATCCCCCCCCCTTTAAATTCAAAATTAAACTAAACCCCCCCATTCCCATTCCCCCCATAAATACCAAAAACCATTAAACCTACCAAAAAACAAAACCCCACAATCAATTACCCAAAATAAAAAAATAAAAACCAAACCACCCCAAACAAACACCACCCAAAAACAAAAATCAAATAAAAAATACAAAACCCACAAAAAAACCCAAATATCCCCAAACACCCATCACCACAACCCCACCCCCAATCCCCAATCACACACCAAAAACAACCAATCCCCCACAAAACATCCCCAAAAACAACCCCACCAACAAACCCCCCCCCCCCCCCCCCCAAACCCCCCACCAACAACCCACCCCAAACCACCCCAACCCCCCCCCCAATCACCCACAAACAACCCCAAAAAAAAAAACACCCCAACCCCCCAACCACCCCAATTAACCCAAAATAACCCCCAAAACCACAAAAAACCAACCAACCCCCAAATACACAACCCCCAAACCCAAAAAACCACCAACCCCCCCCAAACCCCCACACCCCCAAAACCCCCCCCCAACCAATCCCAAAACCCAAAAAATCCAAACCCAAACCACCCCACAAAAAAAACCCCCCCAAAACCCCCCCCCAACAAAAAAAAAAAACCCCAAAAAAAAACCCCTCAAAAACACCCCCCCCACAAAACAAAAAAAAAAAAAACCCCAAAAAACCCCCCAAACCCAACCAACCCCACCCAAAAACAACACCCCCCCCCCAAAAAAAACCCCCCCAAAAAAACCCCCCAACCCCCAAAACCCCCCCCCCCCACCCCCACCCCCAAAAACCCCCAACCCCCCCACCAAACAACAAAAAATCCCCCCCCTTCCCCACCAAACCCAAACCCAAACCCCCAAAAACAACCCCACCCCAAAAAAAAAACCCCCCAAAAAAAAAACCCCCCCCCACCCCAAAAAAAACCCCCAAAAACCCCATCCCAACAAAAACCCCACCCCCCAAACCCCAAAAAACCCCAAACCAACAAACCCCCCCCCCCCCAAAAAAACCCCCCCCCCCAAACCCCAAAACCCCCCAACCCACCAACCCCCCCCCCAACCCCCCACCCCAATACCCCCAAATCCCCCAACAACACACCCACTACCCCATAACCCCCCCACAACCCAAACAAAACCCACACCCAAAACCCCCCCCCCCCCCCCCCCCCCAACACCACCACCCCCCCCACCCCCCCAAACAAACCCCCCCAACCCCCCCAAAACCCCCCCCCCCCCAAATCCCCCCCCCCCCCCCCCCCAAAAAAAAAAAACCCCAAAAAAAAAACCCCCCCCCCCCAAAAAACCCCCCCCCCAACCCAACCCCCCAAAAAACCCCCCCCCCCCCCCCCCCCCAACCCCAACCCCCAACCCTACCCCCCAAACCCAACCCCCCAACCCCAACCCCCAACCCCCCACCCCCCCCCCCAACCCCCACCCCCAAACCCCCCCCAACCAAAACCCAAAACCCCCCAACCAACCAAACCAAAAAAAAAAACCCAACCCCCCCCAACCCCCAAAACCCCCCAAACCCCCACCCCCCCCCCCCCCCCAAAAAAACCCCCCCAACCCCCCAACCAAAAACCACAAACACCAACCCCCCAACACCAACCCAACCAAACCAACACCCCCCCACAAACAAAACAAAAACAAAACCCCCAAAAAAAACCCCAAAAAAAAAACCCAAAAAAAACCCCCCCCCCCCAAAAAAATCCCCAAAACCCCCCCCCAAAAAAAACCCCCCCCCCCCCCCCAAACCCCCCCACAAAAAACCCCCCAAACCCCCAACCACAAAAAACCCAATAACAAAAACCCCAAACAAAAACAACCCAACAACCCCCAAAAAACCCCCCAAAAACCCCCAACCAAAAACCAACCCCCCCAAAAAAAAAAAAAAACAAAAAAACAAAAAACCAAAACCCCACCCCCCAAAAAACACCCCCCCCCCACCCCCAACCCCCCCAACAAAAAAACTCCCCCCCCCCCCCAACCACCCAAACCACCCCCAACAAAACCCCAAACCAACACCCAAACCAAAAAAAAACCCCCCCAACCAAAACCCCCACACCCCCACCCCCCAAACCACCAAACCCCCAAACCCCAAAAAACCCCACAAACCCAAAAAAAAACCAACCCCAAAAAATCCCCCCAAAAACCCAAAAAAAAATTCACCCAAACCCAAAAAACCCCCCCCCCCCCACCCTACCCCAAAAACAAAAACACCACAAAAAAACCACCCCCCCCAAACCCACCCCAAAAAAAAACCCCCCCAAAACCCCCCAAACCCCCCAAAAAACCCCCCACCCCCCCCCCCAACCCCCCCCCCCCCCCCCCCCACCCCCCCCAAAACCAACACCCCACACCACCCCCCAACCCCCCAACAATCAAACCCCCCCCCCCCCCCCAAACCCCTCCACCCCCCCCCCCCCCCACCAAAAAACCCCACCCCCAACCCAAAAAAAACCCCCCAACCCCCAAACCCCCAACCCCAAAACCCCCCCCCCCAACCCCCCAAACCCCCCCCCCCCACCCCCCCCCCCCCCCCAACCCCAAAAAACCCCCCCCCACCCACCCCCCCCCCCCCAACCCCCACCCACCCCCCCCCCCAAAAACACCCCCAAAACCCCCAAAACCAACCCCCCCCCACCCCCCCCCCCCCCCGACACCCAACAACACCCCAAACCCCCCCCACCCCCCCCCCCCCCAAACAAAATCCCCCCCCCCAAAAAACCCCCCCCCCCCCCCCCCAAAAAACACCACCCCCCCCCAACTCCCCCCCAACCCCAAACACCCCCATCCAAAAACCAAAAACCCCCAAACCCCACCCACCCCCCAAACCCCCCAATCCCCCAACAACACCCCCCCCCCCCCCCCCCCCCCCCCCCCAATTAAACACCCCCCCCCCCCCACCCCCAACCAACACCCCCCCCCCCCCCCCCCCCCCCCCCCCCCCCCAAACCACCCACCCCCCCCCAAACCCCCCCCCCCCCCCCAACCCCCCCCCCCAAACCCCCCCACCCCCAAAACCAACCCCACCCCCCCCCCCCCACCCCCCACCACCCCCCCCACATCCCCCTAACCACCCCCCCCCCCCCCACCCCCCACCCCCCCGCCCCACCCCACCGACACCCCCCCCCCCCCCCCCCCCGCCCCCCCCCCCCCCCCCCCCCCCCCCCCCCCCCCCCCCCCCCCAACCCCACCCCCACCCCACCCCCCCCCCCCCCCCCCCCCCACACCCACACCCCCCCCCCCCACCCCCCCCCCCCCCCCCCCCCCCCCCCCCCCCCCACCACCCCCCCCCCCCCCCAACCCCCCCCCCCCCCCACCCCCCCCCCCCCCCCCCCCCCCCCCCCCCCCCCCCCCCCCCCAAACCCACCCCCCAACCAACCCCCCCCCCCCCCCCCCCCCCCAACCCCCCCCCCCCCCCCCCCCCCCCCCCCCCCCCCCCCCCCCCCCCCCCCCCCCCAACCCCCCCCCCCCCCCCCCCCCCCCCCCCCCCCCCCCCCCCCCACCCCCCCCCCCCCCCCCCCCCCCCCCCCCCCCCACCCCCCCCCCCCCCCCCCCCCCACCCCCCCCCCCCCCACATCCCCCCCCCCCCAATCCAAAAAAACCCCATAAAACCCCAAAATCCCCCAATAAAACCACCAAAAACCCCCCCCCCCCCTTCATCAATCCCAACAACCCATACAATCCCCACCCCACCAACAACCTAAAAAACCCCAAAATATTATTTCAATAAACCCACCCCCCCCCAAACCCCCAAATCCCCCCAAATTTCAAAAAACCAATTTGGGTTACCCATCCATAATCCCCAAACCCCCCAAAAATAACTTAAATTATACCCTTAACCCAAAAAAACCCCTACCCCTCCCTCACCTCTTATATTTAAAACAATCCCCTCCATCTCACCCCCCTAACCAAAAACCACTTACCCCATCCATTTAACCATCAACCCTTCCCAAAACATCAACAAAAATAACTTCCACAATTAAACCATTTTCAATAAAACTCATAATTTAAACATTATCCATCCCATTAATACCTAAAAAAGTCAACATAGGGAACTTCCCTAACCACCCAACACATTAAACCACATCACACTAAACCTTTTTCATTATCAACCTAACATTCAACTAAAAATCCACACCATAATATCACCTTACTAAATTCCAAGGGGGTTACACCAATTCTATTCCCCCTAGTGAATTTTAACCCCTTAAAAAAAAATTTCTTAAAACCAACCGACCAAACCCCCTTTCTCTTTCATCAATCCTAAAACCATCAATAATTTCAAAAAATTCTAAACAATTCATATCCTACAAAATTCATAACAAACAACTTGAAAAAAACAACAACCCCCATCCAAAAAAATATACATCCAACATTAAAATAATTTATTTAAAATAACATTAAAATAATTGCCTACACCCATCCAATAACCTTCCATCCCAAAAAAAACACATTCACACTTAAACCAATAAACATCATACTAAAACCAACTTCATTTTCTTTATAAAACACAATACAACACATTTCAAATAAATCCTCCATTTAATTTACAATTCAACCATATCTATTTCCTCCCCCTTTCCCACTAATCTGCTGATCTAATCTCTATTTATACAAAATAAATCCTTCTTCCCTCCCACTCCATTCCTTATCCAACACTTCCAAAAACACCTCATTCTAATCATAAATATCTACTATCCACAAAACTTTTAAAATTTCAAAGCATAACAAACCACCCATATTTCACCAAACAATAAAATCCGACTTTTCATTCTATCCTCACACTCCCAACTCAAATGCATACCACTTTCATTAATTAATCTAAACCTACCCAAAAAAAAAATAATTATCTAAATAAAACAATTTTCCAAAAAACACATAACAATTAAAACTATCAAATTAAACTATATCAAAAAAAAAATAAATGCTCCCACTAAACCAATATCCCTCTCACACTAAAACCCAACTTTACCCAAAAATATTACATTATATATTTTTTACTAACCATGCTGTCTGGAACCCAAAAATTGGGACCCAAAAGGTCCCCCAAACAATCTGTACACAACCTCTCTATACTTAACTCATAAAACCCTCCCAATCCCAATTAACAAACTACTAATTTGACAAATCCCCACCCCTTAAAACAGATTGAACCCACCCAATACAACTATAAAACTTAAAATATAAATCAATTGAATTTCTATCTTTACAAACCACATAACCCCCAAACTTTTCATCCAGGCCCCATAATCCCACTCACATAACTGATTCCTAAAAATTATTCCATTATTTCCTTTTTCAATTATATAACATACACGATGTTCAAGGACATGAAATAATTAAACCTATAAAATAAACTAATACCATAAATCCTTTTTCACCCACTATCAAGGTGTTGCTAGTTAAAATCTTTACCTTATCTTATCAACCCAAACCCGAAATATTACTATTAAAACTTATCACTTACTGGTAGACCATGTTTAATACTTGCAAATTTTTCAACTTTAACCCTATTTTGTTGGGGATTTTTAAAAAACTGTTTTTCTGTTATTTAATACCCATTCATCTTTATTCAATCTTCAATCCCTCCAACATGTTAAACTATCTTATGGATTTTTATACCTTGGTTCTTGTTAAATTCTTAAAAAAAAAAATCCTTAACTCGGTTACAATTACCAAATTTACATAATTCCCCAACACACCTCCCCAAAATTGTTCAGATATGTAGGCCTCCATTAAATTTCCATTCCGTGAGAAGAGTGGTTGGCAAGACCTGTTACACGTTATTCGTGCACATGAACGCGATAAAATTCTTACAAACATATAATTCCAGAACAAGTCTAACACAATAATATCATCAACCATTAACCGTTTAAAAGACAAGGCACTTACCAACCTAAAATCTTCTAAACGTTCGACCCTTAATACAACCCTCCAATCCGACACCCTTCACCCTTTGCTCCCACACAAACAACATTTACACAAATTTACAATAATCACAGTCACCCATCAACCAGCTTTCCCATATTCCCCACCCACCCGCTTATCTCCTACCCTGTTTCATTAACATTTTTGGTCAATTATAAATTTTTTCAAATCTCTTTTTTTTAAAAACCCTCTCAACTTATTATAAATTTCTAAGGTTATCTGAAACATGGGAAAGTCGACACAGGCTGGAATTCTCAAAAACTTATTTTTTAAAAGCTTCCATTCAGTTAACTTAAAACCATCAATACTTGAATTATTTTTCTTTATAAAATATCAAAATCATTAAATACCAACATGGTTAGAACCCAACAACCAACATTTCTATCATAAAAAATTCTATATATTATAAAAACTTATACCTGATAAAATCCCCCTTTTTTTTTAACCATTACAATTACCAAACTTTTTAAAGTAATACATCCACCCATACCCTACGCAACAACCCTAATATACCCCTTAAACAAACTTACCATGTTAGGAACAATCCAACTCATATAATTCATGATATAATTTATTTTCAGTAAATTTTTTACCCGTCGTTTTATTACAATCATAATCTCCCAATAAGTAATTATTAACTTCAAACAAACAAAGTCAAATAATAATTAATTTTACCCCCATTCCCAATTACTACCATAAACACCACAACATTCCCATAAACTTTCTCCTAACAATTTTTTAACCAATCCCACCCCGGCTTCCCAAAACCCCCTAACCCAAACCCACTATTACCCCATAAAATCCCACCTCCAACCACTAGGACAAATAACCCCATTTGCCATAAACCAATAATATTATTTTCACCATTACTGTACATTAAATTCAACACTATTCCCCCACAACTCCTTCTATTTTCCAATCCAAATCAGTGCGTCAATTTTTTTTTAATTTAAATCAAACATCTAATTCAACTTCTAAACCTTCACTAAACAACCTATTAAAAACAAAGTATCTTCACCCCCATGGAATAAATCTAAACTAATATGCTCCACAATACCCATCTTACACAATCTAACAAATACGGGCCACCAGGAACATAAACACACGTTACTTTATTCTTTTAAATATTTCCATAAACTTTTTTACGTCAATTTGTAACAGTCTTATAGTAACTTATTTTAATCATTTATTTTTTTTTCATTTTGCCAATCATACAATAATTTCCTTTTACTTCATAACCAAAATATTGAATATGCACCACTTTAAATATACCACAATAATTTGAAATGCAAAAAATATTAATCACAGCCAAAGTAATTTTTTTTTTTATTAATATTTCCTATTTAACTCCATAAACTAATTATGAGTAACTAAACCTATTCGAACAATTACATTTTTTCTAAATTTTTTTCCCCAAATACATCTTTTAAATTTTAAATTAATTTCAATTTCACCCAAAATCAGGACACTATACAAATCATCCCCCTCCAGGGTAAATTGAAATACAATTTCCATAAAACTTATTAAAAAAATAATAAAAATATTCATTATAATTACCCACCTATGTTCATTTCCCTTTAACCTATGCACATAGAACCCTGCCAACATCGAAAAACAACATCCGTCAAAACTCAATAAACCAACGTCCTATTACAAAAAATTAAAATAAATTATAACCATAACTGACATAAACCAAAATTATAAACAAATCACCCATACAATACCCTATATCCCACTCCATTAACACTACTATTAAAAATAAACCTAAAAAACACTATGGGGTTAAAAAAAAACACTCTACAAAAAAAAGAAATCAATTACAAAAAAAATCTCCCAAATAAAAAACACTCTACTCTAAAACAAAATATATAAAAAAACAACCCTAAAAATAAAAAAAAAACAAAAAAAAAAATTAAACAAACAAACACCCAAAATAAAAAAATATAAATAA